>JAXCLR010000073.1:5523747-5535897 GCA_035584095.1 Annona squamosa
CCCGATTTCTAACCCGAACCGAACCGATTTGAGGTGGGTTGAAATAGGGTTGGGTTAATGTGTGAAAAGTAGGGTTGGGTTGGGATTTTACAAGGTGGGTTAGGGTTGTATTTGTCCCAACCCGAGTCAACCCGATCCGATTTACACCCCCATTTGGAGATAGGTTCTCGGCCATGGCTGACGAGGATGATGCCCGTCATCTCCATTCGGCTACGGTTGCGTCAAACCGGCCGTAATTTCACACTTCTGGGGTGAAATTCCCCAGTTTACCTATCTACTACTTCCACCACCACGGATCGATCTTGTTGTGCTAGCCACGCGTAAGGGTAAGAATCTGTAGATTGGCTCGCAAGAGATGGGTTAGGGGTACGATGGGTAATTCGAAATTTTATATGACCACGTGGGGGTCGAAATGTTTGGTTGGGAAAGAGACAAAACTTGAAGGCTCGTTTCAAATGCAAATAATAATAACAGCAATGAACTTGAAGGGTCAATTTTGTTATTGCTCAAACCTCGGGGTTAGATCTGAAAAAACCAAAAAAAAAACAAGTTTCCCCATTCGTCCCAAACAGACCCTTGATTTCGTGAAAATAGCAGCTGGCCCAGCTGCATCAAAATACAAACAGCGATATAAAACGACAACTGACTCCCAAACCCGCCAACAGTGGAAATTTGCGTGGCCTACTCCTGTTTTTTTCCCCCAGCTTTTACGGGGAGGTGAAGAAGGCCTGGGAGTCGGGACAAGCGAAACCTTTGTAACGTATTCCCAAATGGACATCTTCAGCGCCTTGTACACGGTGATTTTATTCGATCGGCCGATAAGAAAAACTTCCTTGGCAATTGCGTTGTGGGAATAAGCATGTGTTTGTTAAGACTACAATAAAACGATTCATTGCAAAGGCGACGTGTATATTCATGGAGGTGTAGTTGAAGGGACAAACGTGGGGAGAGGCAAACCACTCGTACATAATGCCATGGCTTTATGCATTCATAAATTAGCTGAAGGGGTTGAAGAGGCTGAAGGTATAATCATACAGCGGAGGGGCGTAACTGTTGCATCGAGGCATTTAATAAGCTATTAAAAAATATAAGTCCACATGGGGATGGGATACTTGGAAACCGGGATTGAAAATTGCTGCGAAACTTGCATAGAAACAAGTGGATGCGGATTCTCATAGGCCTCCATAGTCCATACACGGCTCAGTTGTCACGCTTTGATTAATATACATTCGATTTCAATCATTCAACGCACGCATCAAAGCCTGAGGTGGTTCAACGATCTATAGAGCCCTTTGCTAGCATGATTGGAAAAAACCACACCTGTGAATGATTCAGCTTAAAAGACTTGGAACATCCCAATATAACAGGAAAGGAGAAATTCGGACATCAAGATACAAAACAGAACATAGACTAGCTAGGTTTTCCAACAATAATAGATACTATGGCCCATCAACCATAAAATGGGAGGTTAAGATGATTACATCTTGATTCCGCGTATGCACCCATTAAGTAAGACAGGCTCGAACATGGAGGCCTTGGTTGATATGAAGATTTATCATGGTTTTGTATGTGACAGGCTTACTCTCATCGGCCAGCTTGAACCTGAAGAAACGGAGTAGAACTGCAGCAAAGATCTTCATCTGTCTGTAGGCGAATTCCTTGCCCAGACAAATGCGTGGTCCTGCCTGCTAATTATAACCACACAAGGGAGAAGAACAGTACTGATGTTATAGGATGCTCATCAGTTGAGGCAAGCAACCAAGCACTGCCGAGATCAAGAATGCTTCGGTTGATTTTCATGATAACTAAAATCGAATTCCATGCATTCTGAAATTGCCTGAATGGGCAAAACTCATAAAAACAAAACAAAACAAAATGCCTGAATAGCAAAATAAAATTGAAAGCCAAAAGTGTTTCAACTGCCCTGCTAACCTGGAATGCAGTGAACTTGAAAGGGCTTTCGGGCTGGAATGTACCATCAGCGCCGATCCATCTCTCTGGCCGGAAAACCTCCGCATCTTCGCCCCATATGAATTTCATCCTGCCCATTGCGTAAGGTACATATGCCACCAAGTCGCCCCTTTTAACATCAAATCCATCTGGTAACGTGTCATTAGATACACAATACTTCCCGTCCTATTAAAAAGACAAGCATCACAATATCAAGAACAGATCGTCAGTGATTACGTCATGATGAGACAGAGATGAGCGCCACCATAGTCATAACCATGTAGCATGCACGAAAGGCTGTTAGCAGTAAAGTGAGGGGTAGAAACTCGGGGAAAGAGATACCACTGGAACAGCTGGGTAGAGTCTAAGCGTTTCAGTTAGAACTGCATGGAGATAGTGCATCTTGTTGAGTGCTTCCTCTGTTGTTCTAGCAGAGAATTCCTCCATGGATGTAGAATCTTTTGCCTGGGTTGCTTCTTTCACTTCCTCAGCAACTTTTTCCCCCACTTCAGGGTGCTTACAGATCATGTAAATAAACCATGAGAGCGTGACTGCTGTGGTGTCTTTGCCTGCAATTATGAAGTTGAGGATTATGTCTCTCAAGTACTCATCTGTGAATATTTCGGGATCCTCAGCACTCTGAACTAGAAACCTCACTAACATGTCTTCTTTTGTCAGCTGCCATTTCAAACACTGCGAGAGTGAGTTGAGAGCCTTACATAACCATTACAGATACTCGCGCAATACCTCCCCCACACAACAAACACCTCGAGTAAATCCAGAAACATGCTTGCTTACCGAATCTCGTCCCTTTGACAATTGCTCCTTCTTGTTACGAATCAGCTTGAAAACGAAGTCATCGATCACTATCTTTTTCTTCTCAAGCATTGCTTCCGATCCAAAGCTGAAGAACTTTTTGAGTTTCCATGATGGATCGACATAGCGCCACAAAACCAGAGCACTTGACTCATCAAAAGCCTGAGAAAACTGAATACCCTCTTGTCTGGAACCGTAAAGGGTGTCCAGCTCGGCTCCAAAAGCTACCTTGAATATCGAATCCAGTGTCGACTTCAAAAAAACATCCTGCGGATGCATAGAAAATACATTGCCCGTAAAAACCAGTCTTCTAAATTGATGGATGAAACTGATTAAGAAGGAGAGGAAAGCTAAATCATCCTCTCTTTTTTTTATTGGTACTGAATCCTCCTCCTTGAGAGAGATCCAATTTCAAAAACTTAAATTCACCTGGATATCTATTGTTCTGTCCGTCTTCACAGCATCCAGAACAAAGCGAGCAACTTTCGCAGCATTGCTCTGGAAAACGCTGCTACTGAAATCCCTCAAGGCGTTGGTGGAGAAATCCAAGCTTGCTATCTTCCTCTGATGGCGCCATTTTTCACCATCGACGGCGAAAATCCCATCACCTAAGAGGCCCTTCAGTCTTTCATAGTGATATGGTCCCTGTTACAAAAGAACTCATCAATTTCCAACGCGTAGTTTTTCAAAAACAATAAGATAAGTGGGAAGGAAGAATCTGGTTTACCTTGCCAAAGTTGGGAAAGTTGGTTCTGAGAATGTATTCGACGTTGGCAGGGTCAGTGGTGTAGACCTGGCAATGGTCAATGGCGAAGAGCCGGAAGGTTTTGTTCTTTCGAGCAAGTTCAGTGATGAAATCGTGTAACCTGTCAAAGTACACGGCGAAATGAAAGACAGTGGTGGCTATTGGGTGGCATGATCCCTTCCTATTCCTCCCCTCTTTATTCCTTCCAAGTTGTAAGATTTTGGAGAGGAATAGAAGGGGAAGAAGAGCTGTGAGAAGAAAGAGAAGAGCGTAGAACAGCTCCATGGAAGTCAGCTGCGAGGACAGCCAGTGCCAATAAAGATGGGCCTGCGGGTTAATTTGAAATATACTCGCTTCATTTGACTTTAATTACAAATGTAATAACTAATTTTGAAAACTTTCACATCTACGCAATAAATATGAATAAAATTTCAAATATATTTTAAAATTACACAAATCACAATAAATATTAGATTAATCAGGAGTATTTTGGTATTTTAAAATTATTAAACGTTTATAATCGTCATAATTGGTATATTTGAAATTTCACTCATACTTAATTAGTATATATGAAAATTTTCAAACTTAGTAGATATATTTGTAACTAAAGACAAATATAGGGGGTATATTGAAATTCACCGTAAATATATTATTTTTTGGGAATGGAAGCGGAAAAGTGGGAACTCGGTTCATACTATCCTCCCCCATGGTATTAACATTTTTAACTGTTTCGTCTCTCCTATCATGTCCTGAAGTAAATATTTCCCAAGGCGAATTGTGGCATTGCAATTGTAAACCGTCAGATTCTCTTACATGGAAAAGCACGCTAAAAGGAGCATGCTTATTAGCAAGAGGAGGAAGTTGAATTGGCGGCCGGAGAAGTTGGGTGGGAGGATATACAGCCCGTTTTGATTCCAACAAGTACTGAACCAGATTGTCTTTATTGGCAAAACAACTCCACAGTAGGGCTTCCAAAGAAGATTCTTATTTTTGGCTGAGGCTTCTGTTTGGCGAAATAAATTCTATATGGAGGTGGGTAAATCCACCGTTTCAAGAGGTTCCTTGCTGGATAGTTTATTTTTTCCACCAATTACATTCCGCAAGATTGTTGCGGACCCTATCACAGGAGACTGAGACATGGTTTCTAGGCTGTGTGGCAAAAGAAAGGGGGTACGGGGGCTGTTGTCAGGGATTCGTTGGGTGGCTTCCTTACAGCTAAAGTGTAGCAGATAAATAGTCTACTTGATCCTTTGATAATAGAAGCTAAGGCGCTATGCTTTGGATTGGAATGGCTAACCTCACTTCCATATCAACAGATTCATGTTGACAGTGATTTTCTTATTTTAACTACTCAAGTTGATGTGAATCATTGGGTAGAAAGATTTAGCAGTATGCTACCAAGTTTTATGCTTGCTCTTTTTCCCATGTCCTCATAGATGGCAACTCTGTAGATCCCCCATGTATCATGAATGATTGACTCTTTGCCTAGACTAAGTAAGCTCAGAAAAACTTAATTAAATTTTTTTTTTACTTTTTTTAAATTTATTTATCTATGTATATTTAATATAGGAAAGATTTTGTTAGTCCGGGCTAAAAAATTGTTAGCTTAGCCCACTTCAAAAAATTCATTTAAAATATCTTTTTTCTTTTTTCCTTATGCATTTATTTATCTAAGTATATTTAATATATAAATCAAGTTTTACTAATTTTTGATATATGTATATATATATTTAGATTTTTAAACATCTGTGTGTCTGTATATTTAAAATACCTCTATATTTTAAAATCTCAAAAAATATATATATAGATCCAAAAATGTTAAAACTTGGTTTATATATTAGATACGTTTGGATAAAAAAATATATATGAAGAAAAAACAAAAACAAGTATTTTAAATGGGTTTTCTACAATGGGTTAAGCGAGTCATTCACTTAGCTTAGACTAATAAGATCACTTCTCTATTTAATATATAAACTAAATTTTTACTATTTTTAAGATGTATATTTTTTAAAAAATTTTAAGTAAAAGGTTATTCTAATAACTTTCACTTATTAAAATTGGCTCAAATACATTTATATTTAAATTTTAAAAAATATATTTTTAAAAATAATAAAACTTGATATATATTAAATAATCTAGATTAACACATTATGAAAAGAGAAAAATAATTAAAAAATAAGTTTATTGACACGACTAAGTAAACTATTACTCAGCCCAAGCTAACACAATTATGCCTCATATTTTAATTATTTTATTTCATAATTATTTTATTTATTTTCACTTTAATCCTCTTATGTCACATTATTCAAAATTTGGCGCGCTTTGTGGGGTTCAATTGTCAAACAAATGGAAGCACGACACATTTGGGATCGTGATAACCAGTTATGGCTCCTAGGGAGTTGGTGTGAGTTTGAAGCTCCTCATGGGGGATGATTTTAGAAGCGACCTAACTCCTGAGTTGTGTGGGTTTTAAAATTCTCATAGTGGTTTGCAAGAAAAATTTTCTCCATACTGTAAAGGTTGCTAATGTACTTAATTATAATATCAATTGTCTGTATAAAAATTCTAATAAAAAAATTATCAAATGAACGGACCAATCAAAAAAATTATCAAATAAACAGTGTGTCAAGCATCAATGCGGAATCTATAGTGGTTAAACGTCCCACCTGTCTTTAGACAATAAAAGAAAAGAGGGAAAATAGAATCACTGCAATCTCTACTCTCTAGCGGTCGCAATCTCTATTTCTAGTGGGCGAACATCCCCTTGGTGATGAGTTCATCACTCAGACCGTTTCAGTTCCGTCTAATCATGAGACATGGGACAGTTGGAAATAGATGTTATTGGGATTTTGAGCGAGGGTAAGAGAAGAATAGAAATTATTTTGGGAATGGTTTAACCGATATGAAGGATAGAAATAAAGTTAGAATAAATAAATAAGTGTATATATAAAGTTAGAAAAATAAGGTTATTGGATTGTTAAATCACATGTAAAGGATGCGCATCCCACTATTTTCCATCCATCCTATATTATTTTATTCTATCATTTTTTTACGTCAGTCCCTTAATATTATTTTTTTTAATGGTGTCTAATATATATTAGAATCATCTCAAATATTGTCTTCCGATTAGATACTTCAGACATTCATTCTTACAATTTTTCTCATACAATTCTACAATAATCTCTACCCATTACCGTATTTTTCCTAACAACTAATTTCTTATACTACATACTATGGACACTCTCATGAGTCGAGTCGGAGTTACAAAAATGCTCACATGGTGTTTCAAACTCGCCTCCCCCACGTATGGCAGAATGGCACCTTGGCATTAATCCTTCCTTTTATTTAGGATCGGTTTGGTTGGGTAGAATTAAATGAATTTTAATATGCCCACTCCATCCTTTGCCATTAAGTTATTTCTCCCCCCACCCACATGTTTTGTGCACTCTCAATCGTGTCATCACCAATTACACAACTAGGGCTGCAACTTAGGACCGTGAAATTCGGATTCAGCCCAACTCTAACCTTATTTTTTGAAAATTGGGTTTGAGTTGAGTTTTGAGTTGAAATTTATATTGATTAATTTACATTTTATTTAAAAGCGATAAATTTAAAATTTTCTAAAAATATATGACAATAACAAATCACGTAAACATAATAATATATAGTCAAACAATAATTTTTTTAAAATAGTGATATAAAGAACATTTTTAGAAAAATTTAACATAAAAAGATAAAGAAATAAAATTAATAGATGTAAAAGCAAATAATAAAAATAAAAAATAAATATGAATGAAAATAATATATTTTATTTATAATATAATTACAATATACCAAACTTGTATTCAAATATAAATATAAATAACATAAATATGAAAAATATAAAGAATTATTGTTTAATATTATGTATATAATATATTTTATAATAAATATAAAATAAAAAATCAGGCTTGAGTTCCCTATTATATTTACAAATCAGGTTCCTCAGGCTTGAGTTATGAAGACGCAAGTTCAAACACTATTAAAAATTAGGTTCATTGGGACGAGTTTAGACTCAACCCGGCCTGAGTTTGGACTCAACCTGGCCCAAGTTGCACCATTTTCCACAACAAGTCAACCATGTGAACACCGCTCTAATAGGGTCCAAATGGAATATAGTGTAATGAAAAAGTAAATGCAATTAATTTTTCATTTTTATCTTAATATTTCAATATTTTTTCTTATCTTCTTATATAATTATCTTATTTATTCACATTTTATCTATATAAATTCATTCTCTATCTCCGTCTTAACAATTTCATTTAAGAAAATTTAAAAGAAATTTATGTATGAAAAGTTTTAAAAAAGTGAGTGAGTAATGTGATATAATAAGGCTAATGATTATAAATAAAATGAACAAACTTGAAATATATAATGACAATTACATAAAAATATATGAAAAATGATTCTAAGCAAAGGGAACAAGTAAAAAAGTATGCAAAAAAAGAAAAAAATTGTGATGATGTGGAATACTTTATTACTTATACTAAGTAATAATCTCATATGTGGGGATAACCACATATTTAACACTAGTGTATATAACTGTATATATGTTGTAAGAGAATCTGAGTTCAAAAAAAAAAGACCATTAGCCTTTTCATATTTTAAAAAAAGTAGCAACTTTATGTGTTTTATATTTTAAATATATCTTATTTTTTCTTGACTTTTATTTGGGGCCAAGTATGTTTAATTAATATAAAAAATTTATTGTTTTTGAATTCTTGTTGTATTTCATAAAATTTTAAAAATCAACATTTTCCACATTTTTGTGAGATGGATGGGTAAATTTTTTATTTTAAAATTTTGTAAAAATATATAGAAAAATTGATAAATTGATAAATTTTTGTATATTAACTAAATTCACTTGAGCTCATATAATTGATAAATTTTGGTATATTAACTAAATACACTTGGGCTCATTTAAAAATGAAAAATAAAAATAGCTTAGCTAAGTACCAAATCCATTGTATATTTCATAATTCAAAAGTTTACAAGGGTAGATTTGTAGAAAGTGGAGAAAAGATATTTTCACTATGGAATGACATCTATGTCCAATTTTTTTTTTAAATATTGAAAAATTTTAAAAAATCAAAGTTTGCAAGTGACAAGATCTAAATCGATCCCACACATTTGAAAATTTTTAAATTTTTTTTGAACCGGTGGTAAATTGAGGGCATATGCAATGAATGTGCATTCGTGTCATATTCGCTTGGCAATGGGAAAAGGGAAAAAATTTTCCTCACTCTGTGTATCTTCCAATCATTATCTCTGCCTTTCAATAAATTTGCTACATTTTTTATAATTATCTTATCTCTTTTAGTTTTAATTTTTTACTTATAATCATTAATTCTACTAGGTAATTTTTTGAATTTACTTAATTTTTTTTTTGAAAACAAACAAAACATGTCAAATTTCAATGAAGGCAAAAGCTAGATGTAACTCACTCATTTATAAAAATAATGATAATAATAATAATAATAATAAATATTTTTTAACCCATAATACGGCAGTATAGGATTTATACGGACCTTATATGAATTTCAAATGTCAGGGCCACTAGTAACTATATATGAATGAGGCATGATTATGTACAATATATTGTATATATTACTTAAGTTAAAATATTTTTTATTTTTTTTTAAATTTTTCTTCATAAATTATTTTTCGAAGTGTATTTAATCTATATAACAGATTTCATTATTTCGAATACTTTTACATTTTTATTTTTTATTTTTAAAAATCTTTTAAGGGGTGAAAAATGGCCTATATGCCCCTAAAATTGAAGATTTTTAAAAATCAAAAATAAATATGTAAAGTATTGTAAAAAAAAATTTTGGTATATAAATTAAATACACTTAGGAAAACAAGTTTATAAAGAAAAATCGCAAATATAATAAAAATAAATAAATAATAAATATTGTAACTTAAACATATATGCAATATATTGTATATAATCATTCTTCAGTATGAATTAACCAATTAAGATAGCTCAGTTGTCTAGAGGCACGGCCTCCAAAATCTTTAATTACGATTCAAACTTCACTAACCATATGTAGTATGGGAACAAAGTACCTTATGTTGTGATGACCATTTGGGGAGCATGAGTCTTTTGTGAAAAACTTTAGAGTATGTTTGGTTAGGCATAAAAATGTTAACCAAAACTTTTCAATTAAAAATTTTTTACTCTCTATAACTACTATATTTTTAATTATTTTTATATTTTTTATACAAACTAACTCTACTTATCAATCATTTCTGCATGACCTCATCATTATCTCTATTATGTCACATCATTTTTTTATCAATTTGACAATTTCCACCCTAAAAATTTTCATTAAAAAATTTTACCTTCAACCAAACACACATTTAGTTTCTTCGTTGGTATTGTAGAGAAAATTTATAAAGGTTTATGGGTTAACTATCTCCTCATTGATATTATAAAGAAAATTTATAAAGGGTTTATGGAGTTAACTAGAAAGGAAATTTTTAAAGATTCTCGTGAATTTAATGTGTAATACTTACGTACAAAAAAATATTGTAAAGTATTAATCAAAAAAGAAACTATATATGAATTTCATTTGTGCACGGTAGGTATCGAATACTTGCTACTATGTCATATTAATCAATAATTATAATAATCTAATGAGCTATATTTTGCAATTTTCTATTTATGATTTTTAACTTTGGCCTTTGAACTGTTAATTTTGCAAGAAAGAGCCCTACTTCTTAACTCGTTTGCAGAAGTAACCCAATCAAGTAGTCAGCGATGAAAAATGAGAAATGACAGAAGTAAGTATATTAGTTATCTAACAATTCTGTTTTTTATATTTTAATTATTTTCGCATATTTTTTGTGCAACTTCCTGCCTCCTTTTACGCTTCAACAATCTCATGTCCACTCTATTCCTTATTTTCCATTCACATACTCACGTTACCAAGGGATATTTGATAATCGAACAATTGTGGAATAATAGGAACTCTCTCTCTCCATGCACATTTATTCAATAATGATTTAAAATCTTAACTGTCTAATATTTTGATAATTACACAATTATCCTATTTATTATAAAGTTAATGTACGTTTGGCAATCGTTTTCTCTGATTTTCTATCTGTTACATATTATCTCATAAATAATTTAATTATTCAACAACTCTACTTTTTCAACTTTAACCCTGTATTTTAATAATTTTTCTTATAACTATTCTATTTATTTAATTTTTACCCCTATCATTTTTCATCATTATCACAATTTTTAAAATATTTCATTTTCTACTTTCTATCTCATCTTAATTAAGGGGCAACTTAGGTGAGGTAATTTTAGTTCGAGGTCAAGCTTACCCATATCTTATTTTAAAAACTTTTACTATATCCTATTTTAGATCAAGTCACTTATAAGCATATCTTACCCTATTTTTTAAGATCAAGATGGCTTTAGTTTCAATTTCAATTTGATTTTTTAAATAGTTTTTATATTATATTTAAAAACTATAATTTTATTAGGAGTCTTACTTAAAAACCTAAAATCAAGATGATAGTAATATAATTTTTGAAATATATTAATTAAATTTACTAAATAATTAATAAATTAAACAAGCGTCCTACATATTTAAAAAATATATTTATGTCTTTAATTATATAAGATATTTTATAAAATCTATCTTCAACGTATATTATTGATTCAAGTCAGTTCCGGTATCTAAACCTTAGAACATACCTTATTATTGAGTTTTTTTTTTTTTTTTTTTACTCAGAACCTACTTTACCTTTAGTATAAAAATAAAAACTTATTTTACTTATTTTAGGATTGGGAGCAATTCTGTATAACCCTCTCCATTTTGAACATTTAATGATTGATGAAAAATTCACTCTATCCTTTGTATTTACCATCATTTATATTATCATAGAAACTCTTTCATTTGCCTAATATCACTATACATGGGCTTCCTCTACAAATGTCTAAAATTAACGTACTAAAATGATCTAATATTAAATATTAATTTTGAAGTAATGTTTTCAAAAACTGAACCATCTAAAATATTATAAATATACGAATAAATGATTTTATAAAGTATTGGTACATTCTAATACATATATAAATGAACTTAAATATTTTTCCTAATTTACAAGTAAATGTACTTATTTCCAACAAATGTAGCCTAGGCACGTATTAAATTTGGATTTAAATATAATAAATAAATTAAAATTTTTATTAAATATTAAAATCTCGAAAATGTAGAGAATTACGAGGAATCACTTGACATTCAATGAGTGGACGGGTAGACATTTATTATAGACGTTCTGCCAAAGTTGTGCACCACTTTCAGGCTTTCAGCCAAACGTCCCTTTCGCTAGCCAAACGTCCCTTTCCCTCAGTCACACAATTAGAAATGGAGAAATGATTCGGTTAGTTCTAATTAAGGGTGTAAAACCTGTTCGTAACTATTTTTTTTACATATTTTTCTATACAACAACCCTACTTTCAATCATTTCTACACAGCTACCACTACAACTAAACTATTTATTTTAAGGGTGCGTTTGGCAATTCGAAAAACTTGTCAAATTAAAACTTTTCAATCTAAAACTTTTCACTCTCCATAATT
>JAXCLR010000073.1:5535997-5550260 GCA_035584095.1 Annona squamosa
TTTCTACTAATTTGACAAGTTTTACATAAAAAACTTTTCATCAAAAGTTTTACAACTTCCCAAACACACCCTAAGTAAATATCTTACTTAGCCCACCTTAAAAATTTTATTTAAAATAATTTTTTTTTCTTTTTTCTTCATACACTTATTTATCTAAATGTATTTAATATATAACTTAAGTTTTACTATTTTTGAATATATATATTTTTAGATTTTTAAAAATAATAGTATTTTTAATATATATACACACACATAGATGTTTAAAAAATCTCAACAAAAAAAAATACATTTAAAAATTAAAAATTTTGGTTTATATGTTAAATACACTTAGATACACAAAAAAAAAGTAAAAACGAATTATTGTAAATTAATTTTTGTAAAGTGAACATTTACTTTGCCCAAATTAACAACATCTGCTGTATTCACCTTCACATCCTCCGAGACCACGCTATAAAACGTTCCTGGAACCCCATCTTCGACTTTCCCATGGAAGTCTCTGTCACGTGGACGTGGCCGACAGACATATTATACAAAAATGTCCACAGCTAGAAAATACAAAATTCAATGACAGTGCCGTAATAGGAAAGTTCACACGTGATTGGTCGGTTGGGATGCGTGGATGCATTTTCAGCCACAAAGCATGCCAATTGAAACTCTCCCGTGGTTTTTTCGGTAACGGCAGCTGGGAGGCAAGCGGCGAGAAAGTAGAGACCAATATGATCTAATAGTAAGGATGGGTTCGGAAGTACTGGACAACCTTAACTGAGATTAGAATATAAATTAAGCTTGATTAGGATTAAAAAAGTGGATGAGAATATAATAATAAATATTAAGAATGAATAAAATTATATTAAAAATTAAAAAAATATTTTATAAATAAAAATACACATTCTATTTAAGGATTTGAGAATTAAGATGCTTTGGAACACCCCAAAAGTTAAAATGAAAATTAAAAAATAATTATATGGAAAATTAGCAAACCACCGGAATAAAAATGAAACAATAGAATAATTAGATAATTGAAACATGAAATTAATCTTTGGAAAATACGTGAATAAGATATGGAAAACAGTGTTCCACTTAGGTAATTTAGCGAATTATTCAATCTTACAAATTACGCCTCGCTTTTGCTTAATGTTGGAGATAAGATTCAGTTAGACCGTCCAAAAAAACACATTTCGAGTATTTTTTTAATTTTTTTTCATAAATATGTTAAGCTATATGTATTGAATATATCAAATAAGTTTTACTATTTTTATATTTTTAAGTATTTATTTTTATTTTTAAAGACAGTGGCATTTTTGTATTTTTTTAAGTCTAAAAAATTGTGAGAATGTCACTATCTTTAAAAATTAAAAAGAAGTATTTAAAAATATTCAAAAATAGCATAATTTAGTTATATATTCAATATATCTAGCTTAATATATTTATAAAAAACATTTTAAAAATTCCAAATATGTTTTTTAAATCGGCCTAAATAAGGCTAACCGGATAATGCCCTTTAATGTTGAGTAACTACGAAGGGATAGGATTTCCCTTTCAAGGAAAAAAAATTGCGTTGAAGTTTGAACAGATTTTTAAAACTCATGAATTTCTTTTTGTTTAAAGGGTGTGTGTAGTTACACACAAGATATGTCAATGAAAACTTTTCACTCCTCATAACTACTTTATTTTTTAATTTTTTTTCACATTTTCCTATATAAACAACCATACTTTTCAATCATTTCCATACAAATACTCATTCGACTACCTTGTCTATTTTAACTTTATTTTCTTTACACTTCATTATTACCCTTTTCATATCACATTATTTTCTATCAACTCGATAACTTCTACTCTGAAAAGTTTTCATAAAAAAGTTTTACCTCCAAACAAACGCACCCAAAGGTTTAAATGTTCATATTTCGTGCCAGTAGTGGCCTAATGATTAAACCGTACTGGCAAACAATTTGTGTGGGGACTTTGGTGCGGGGACAACAAGGGCATGTTTGGAAATATGTAAAATTGTGGGATTTTGAAAAATAAAAAAGAGAATATTTTGATAATGTGTGATTGATAGGAAATGATAGTGTATAGTTTAAATAAATAGGTTAGTTATATGTAGTTGGTAGGGAAAATGATTGAAATGTAGGGATAAAAATAGAAAAAATAATGTGATTGGTGGAGTAATGATTGGTATTGGGAAACAAAATACCATAGAAAAACTATGGTTACCATAGTCACATGTTAAACAACATCCCCTAGGTAACCCAAGGATTTGGTTTTTTAGGCCAGCCATTGTTCGTCCAACTCTACTGTTTTTTTTTTACTTTTATTTTTATATTTAATTATTTTTCCTACCAATTACATACAACAAAGTTATTTATTCCAATTATATGTCTTTCATTTCTTATCAATCAAATATTTTTTAAAATATTCTTTTTTTTCATTTCACATAATTTCTTATAATCTCATAATTTTACACATTACCAAACATTTTGTATATGTCCATATCATGAGTTGAAATGGAAGGTAGAATGGGATAAGAAAGTACCACTGTTTGGGGAATGGAAAAATGTACATGGGAGATGCAAAAAAGTATATTATTATTTTGTTAGATGAGAAAAGCATTTTTTAAAATAAAAAAATTTCTTTTCATCCTCATCCTCATCATCATCGTGAACAGGCAGATTCTTAGAGTAATCGATGTGTCAATAATTATTTTTTAACTAAATTATAAGCAACTAAAAGATCTAAGGCCTGCAATTATATATGATGAAAATAATTTTTTTATCTATTATAATTATATATAACAAAAGGATTTTTTATAGCAATGTAACAAAAGGATTTAACTGCATAGGTACTTGTAATAAAGGGTTTACTGTGTAGCAAGTAGCTTTGAATAATTACCGAAGTTTCTGATAAATGCACAGAGGTTTTCATTCATAAAGTTGTTGAGGGGACAATCATATACAGTGAAGAGAGGAGGACCACGTCTATCATAATGCCTGGGCTTATGCATTTCTAGAGTAGTTGAAGGGGTTGAAGGTATAATCATACAACGGGTCCACGTGGGGAGCCAAACTTTCATAGGAACCAGCGGACGAGCATTCTTGAGGTCCAATTCACACCGGCCTCTTTATGTGGCTCCGTGGCACGCTCTGATTCATACCATCCCATGCGCATCAAATCCCAAGGTTGGATGATAATCGATGGCGCCCTCTGCTAGCATGAATGGAGAAAGACCCGTGAATGATTCAGGTTAAAGACAGAATTTAAACATCCCAGTCCAGAAGCAATAACACCCGTACCACAAAAATAACAGGAAAGAAGAAATTCGGACATCAAGATGCAAAATCGAATGTAGACTAGCTAGGCTGTCCAACAATAATGGACATATATGTGGCCCATCAACCATAAAATAGGAGGTTAAGATGATTACATCTTAATTCCGTGTATGCACCCATTAAGTAAAACAGGCTCGAACATGGAGGCCTTGGTTGATATGAAGATTTATCATGGTTTTGTATGTGACAGGCTTATTCTCATCAGCCAGCTTGAACCTGAAGAAACCGAGTAGAACTGCTGCGAAAATCTTCATCTGCCTGTAGGCGAATTCCTTGCCCAGACAAATGCGTGGTCCTGCCTGCTAACCACACAAGGGAAAAAGAACAGTACTGATGCTATAGGTTCTTAATGAGTTGAGGCAAACAACCAAGCACTGCCGAGATCAAGAATGATTCGGTTGATTTATACCTAAAATCGAATTACATGCATTCAGAAATTGCCTGAATGGGCAAAACACATAAAAACAAAATGCCCAAATAGAAAACTCCACGAGTGTTCCAAGTACCCTGAAACACTCCTGCTGACCTGGAATGCAGTGAACTTGAAAGGGCCTTCGGGTTGGAATGTATCAACAGCGCCGATCCATTTCTCTGGCCGGAAAACCTCTGCATCTTCACCCCATATGAATTTCATCCTGCCCATTGAGTATGGTACATATGCCACCAAGTCACCTCTTTTAACTTCAAATCCATCTGGTAATGTGTCATCGCATAAACAACACTTTCCGTCCTGTCGAAAGGAAACCATCACAAAATAAAGAACAAATATTTTGCCACGATGAGACAGAAATAAGCCCCATCATGGCCATATGTCCATGTATTTATGTAGCATGCGTGAAAGGCTATTAAAGTCAGGGGTAGAAATTCGTGGCAGAGGTACCACTGGAACAGCTGGGTAGAGTCTGAGTGAGCGTCTCAGTTAAAACTGCATGGAGATAGTGCATCTCGTTGAGTGTTGCTTCTGTTATGCTAGAAGAGAATTTCTCTATGGATGACCAATCCTTTGCCTGCGTTGTCTCTTTCACTTCCTCGCCAAATTTTTCCTGCGCTGCAGGGTGCTTGCAGAGCATTTAAACAGACCATGAGAGGGTGGCTGCTGGAGTTTCTTTGCCTGCAATTATGAAGTTGAGTATTACGTCTCTCAGATACTCATCTGTTGATCTTTCTGGATCCTCGTCACTCTGAACTAGAAATCTAACTAACATGTCTTCTTTTGTCAGCTGCCATTTCAAACACTGGTATAACTGAATTGAAAACCTTATAAAACCACTACAAACACTAGCGCTAAATCTTCCTCAAACAACAATCCACGTTGTGCAAACTGAACACATTGCCCTGAATCCACAAACTAGGTCTATATATGCTCGCTCACCGAATATCGCCCCTTTGACAACTGCTCTTACTTGTTACGAATCAGCTTAAAAACGAAGTCATCAATCAGTTTCCTTTTCATCTCAAGCATTGGTTCCGGGCCGAAGCTAAAAAGAATTTGATTTTCCATGATGGATCGACATAGAGCCACAAAATCAGAGCACTTGACTCATCTAATGCCTGGGCAAACTGAATACCCTCTTGTCTGGATCCATAAAGTGTGTCCAGCTGACCTTGAATATCGAATCCGGAGTCGACTTCATAAAAACATCCTACAGGTGCACAGAAAATACAATGCCTGTAAAAACCAAACTTCTAAGATTGACATATGAAACTGATTTAAGGAGGAGAAAGACGCAACTTCGGAAACTAAAGATTCACCTCAAGGCATTGGTGGAGAAATCCGAGTTTGCAATCTTCCTCTGATGGCGCCATTTCTCACCATCGACAGCGAAAATTTCATCACAAAAGAGGCCGTTCAGTCCGTCATAATTATACGGTCCCTGTTACCAACGAACTCCATCAATTTGTCACGGATAATTTTTCAGACAGAATTTTTCAAAAACAATGAAATGGGTGGGAAGGAAGAATCTGTTTACCTTGCCAAAGTTGGGGAAGTTGGTTCTGAGAATGTATTGGACGTTGGCAGGGTCTGTGGTACAGACCTGGCAATGGTCGATGGCGAAGACCCGGAAGGTTTTGTTCTTGCGAGCAAGTTCAGTCATGTAATCGTGCAACTTGCCATAGTACATGGCGAAATGAAAGACAGCCGTGACCATGGGATCACTACAACAAAAACAGGCAATTGCAACAAAAAATTGCAACGAACAATTTTTTCGTTGCACTTGGTGTGCTCAATTGCAACGGAATAATGGTTCGTTCCTATTGGTAGGCATATCAGTAAATTGCAACAAAATGTTTCGTTGCAAAAAATGTTTCCAACTGCAACAAAAATTTACGACGAAAGTCTTTTTGTTGCAATTGGTGAGCACAATTGCAACGAGTTGAGAGTTCGTCCCTATTGTACTTACCAATTGTAATGAACAATTTTTCGTTACTACTGGTGTGCACAATTGCAACAAGATGAGAGTTCATTCCTATTCTCACTGACCTATTGCAATGAAAAAATATTTCGTTCCTATTAAGAATGCACAACTTGCCACACAAAAAATGGTTCTTTTTTTTTTTGATGAAACACAAAAAATGGTTCTTAGTTCAACAATAACGAATATATTTCTAATTTTTTAATTATTTTTATAGAAAAAGTTAATATTCGAGATCTTTGATTTGTATGATTGTGAAAAATATTTAAGAACATTATATGTCATTGTTATAGTTATTACTAATTAATTATATTTATTATTATTTGTCTAAATAACTTATAAATTCTCATATTAATTATTATTTTATTTAGTAATAGTATAATGTTTAAATTATTTATTTAATTACATGATGTTTTCTCAAAACTGAACCACTTGATTTAATTGAGAACTAACAATCATTTCGATTCAATGATAACTTATCTAGTTGGAAACTAAGTAATTGCTTGACTTCGGTGCTAGCTAAAAGGCATAAGAAAATATTGTTAATTTCTAATATGAAAAAATTAAATATATATATATATATGAGAGCTGTTCCGGTACAGCATCACTGCACCAGAATAGCAGTGCAATTGCCCAAAAAATGAGCTCTACACATATTAAAATGAAATGAAACTTTATACAATCATTTATCCGTATATAAATTATACTTTAGATTGTTTAGATGTTAAAAAAATTACTTTAAAATTGTAATTTATATCAAATTATTTTATTACATTAAATTTGTACCATTTTCAAATGGGGTCCATACACTCTCACTGCATTGGAACAGCGGTGTAATTGCCCAAAAAATTAGCTCCACACATATTAAAATGAAATGAAACTTTATACAATCATTTATCCATATATAAATCATACTTTGGATGGTTTAGATGTTGAAAAAATTACTTTAAAGTTGTTATTTACATCAAACTATTTTATTACATTAAATTTGTGCGATTTTCATATGGAGTCCACAAACATATCCGATTGGGATGAAAATTGATATGGTAATAGAATATATTATTCTAAATACAATGGGTGGAGTAGATTATAATTTGATTATCATGTAGAGTCCATTTTAGCACTACTGCACCATACTTAATTACTCCTATATATATTTATTATAAATATATTTGTTGGTTATATGGTTAGAGTTATTCTTGAGAAAGAAATTAGAAAATATGTATTTGGATTAGCTTGAGTTGTAATATAAAGCAATAAAAAGGTTTTAAAATACTAAAAATTATACAAAAAAACTTTAATACATAAAATCATTCTATACATATCAATTATTAATAAAAAGCGAATGCAAAAATAAGAACTTATATGCATATAAATGGAAAATTTATATGAGTTGTTGTTTCTGTTGTAGGAACTCATCCCTTGCATGTGGAATTGTCTATTTTACTTCAGGAAGTTATAGTAACTTTCCTATAATTATCTTTATTTTCTTTTTTCTATCATTACTAAGTATGTTCTTGTCATATTTTATATCATTTATTTGTCCATGTCACTTGCACTTTAATATTTGCTATTTATGTCTTTTCCAATTTTCATAGGTCATATTGCAAGTTAACTCAAGCGACTGCATGTGGTAAGAAACACTTATTCTTTATATTGTTTTTCTATTTAATGTTTAGAAAATTAATGTCGTAATTTAGAGAGTTGTTGAACCACCTTATGTAAAAATTTTCAACTTGTGAATATTTTGTTTATTTGATTCTCTTAATTTAGGGTGTATTATTTTTGTCATAATTTTTTCACATAGTTATAGTATTTCAAGGTGTCATTTTATTATTTCCATTAACTGCTGCTTGGAAGACTATAAAGTATAAGAAGGGAATATCCATATTTGAAACTTTGTGCAACAAAGAAACATTTAGAAAAATGAGCTTCTAATATTGTGTAATAAGTTTTTTTTTAAGAGTTTTATGCATAAATCATTTCTACATTATATTTTTTATCAATTTAGATTGCACAATTTAAATGGAAGACAAGTTATGTATTATTTGGAGAACATTTTAATATTTTAAGGTAGATTGTGCTTTGTTTATCTTTTGTTAATAGGTTATTTGCCATATGTGTGCATTATTGTAAACATAAAAACAAAATTAAATATAATAATAATAAGGTTCTTAAAAAGGAAATAACTAAAATATTATTTATATTCAAAGAATTGAAAAGGTAATTGAAATGAAATTTATGATTTATTGCAATGAACATATTCATTGGTAATGTATTTAACCATGGTTAATATTCAAGTTGCAACGAAAATTTTCGTTGCTAATATGAAATAATTGCAACGAAAATTTTTGTTGCAAATTGACTAATGCCAATGTATTAACCCTGGTTAATTTGTTCAAAATTGCAACGAATTTCAGGCTAGTTGCAATGTAATTTTTCGTTGCTAATGGGATGGAATCATTGCAATTACAAGCTTATTGGAATGCAATTTTTCGCGACTAATATATGGTCAATTTCAGTGAAACACATGTTCGTTCCAAAATACTAACGAACATGAACAAACATTTTTCGTTGCAATTATCTTATTGCAACGATATTTCACCAGTTGCAACGAAAATGTTCATTGCAATAGGTGAGTTTTCTTCTAGTGGTGGCATGATCCCTTCTTATTCTTCCCCTCTCTATTACTTCCAAGTTGTAATATTTTGGAGAGAAATACACAAGGAAAAAGAGTTGTAAGAAGAGAGAAGAGCATAGAATAGCTCCATAAAAGTCCGCTGGGCTGACAACCTAACACTAGGAGATGATATATTAAAGGAAGAAGGAATTACGAGCGGTTAAACGTTCCATCACTTAGCTACCATTTCAATCCGAGGACGTCAATATACTCCATCTAATTTTCATTTATGAGTGGCGAATGCAGATAGCTTAATTTGACAATATTCACAGCGTAGATGGATGAGGATTGAGTACGGGACGAAACCATTGGACTAGAAAGTGTTATTGAGCATTAAAAATGGAAAAGAAATGTATTAGGATTAGAAAAAAATTACTGGAAATGAAAAAAATTTAACGAAAAGTTTTGTTCTATTCTAGTATGAGCATCATTTCATCCCAGGTGTGAACAAACCAATGTTTACAAAAAATCTCAGTCATATTACCAACTTACAGATCATACAATGCCTAACACGCGGCTAGTGCTTCAGATTTCAGAAGTCCTATCTTAGGTGCAAGGGTATGGGCTTTAAATTCTAGCTTAGAGAATTTATTTTCTATTCCGGAAACAATATTTCCACAGCTTCATGATTGTAACAACATTAGATTTACAAATGCAAAACAAGATTGAAATATGTAGTTAGGTTGAATTCACTACAACAAAAAATCATTAGCAACCAAAAATTGTTAGTTGCACGATAGACCCAATAAGTCAATAGCAATGAGACTAAAATGGTTGCTAATAATTAAACAATAGCAACAAATTTTCTAGATGCAAATTGTATATAATTTTGTTACAACTCTCTACTCCGGTCACCGACCAATGTGGGTACTCTGGTTGCAATTGATACCTCAATCATAATGAGATTTCTTGTTGCAAATTGTGTCCCTAATTTGTTGCAAAAACTAAATTTTAACCATGGTTAAAATATTGGCTGTGAACAATTTCATTGCAATTGGTACTAAAATACATTGTAGTTAGTTATAATTTATAACAAAGCTTGTTGCAATTAATAATAAAGCATCTTTCAATTGATAATAAAATTTGATGTAATATAAAATCTTAAAGAATAGCAAAATAAATAAATTTTATTATAATTAATTACATGCTTTGTTGTTAATTACAATATACAATAGAGCCAAAAAAATTTTAAAAACAAGTAGATTGTACACCAACAACATGATAAAAAAAAAAATTAAGTATCTTAACACTTGAAGATCTTCCAACAAGCAATTCAACATCTTCTTGTATCTTCACTCTTCTTATATCTGATAACTCGTAAAAATATGAGTTATCATGGTTTATTTCAGACTATTTTTGCATGTTAGTTTAAAAGAGATTTAGTTTGCATCCATTTAGCTAAATTTTCACTTGCTTTGCATTTTAGGAGCATTATGTACTTTTTATGCATTTTTAGTATAATTTAGGCATTTTTAGTTCATTTATTTAGTTTCATTCATTTTTACAGAAAGGACAGAGAATTAGAGTTATGCAGGCGAGTCGAAGGCATAACAGAGTAAAGTAAAGAAGCAGGTAGGCTAAAGCCCAGGCACCAGCCTGCATGCCTTAGCCAAAAGATCCAACATCTCACAAGGCAAAGAGCTTCCAGTGAGTTGGCGCCTAGACGCCACTTCACTAACATACAGACAAGTCCAGAAGAATTTTTAGGTCAAAAGTTTCCAGGGAGTTGGCGCCCAGGCACCATGGCATGAGCATACAGGTATTTCGCCAGAGTTCCAAATCACAAATCATCCAGAGAGTTGGCGCCTAGGCACCAAGGCATCAAATTTCAAGACATTTCAAAATGTTTCAAAGTTACACAGCACACAGAAAGTTGGCACCTAGACGCCATTACGCATCCGTACGCACGAATTTCTGCATGTGTGCTGCGCAAGCTAATATGTTTAAATAGAAACCTAGGGATTAGAGTTAAAGAGTTGGGAGGCCCCCAACGAGGAGAGGAGTGGAAAGAGCCGCTAGAGCAGCTGCATAGAGAAGGAAAAGGATTTGTTTTCCATCGCAAACGGAAGAGGAGATTCGATCTCGCTGGTGGAAGCTTCCGGGGATTTAGTTCTTCTCTTTCTCATTCTCTTTCCATTCTATTTCCTTTCTTCTGTGTTCTTGGAGATGATTATAACTTGAATTTAATGGGAATTGAAGTCATGTTAATGGGCTAAACCTTCCTATGGTAGAAGATATGTAGGATTTAAACTTATAGCTTATGATATTTGGTTTTTTATACTTGAATTGATAAAACTGTTGTGTCGTGACTTGTGTTACTTGAGATTACCTTTAGATATCATGCTTAATGCGTTTACAAGTTTTGCAACCTTGTAGATTGATCTAATATTTAGATTCATACTTGGAAAAGTGAAATTTGAATAAGATCCATATATAAGGCACAAGTATTCTAACTCATGTTGTGTTAGATGTTAATATGGATAAGAATATACATATTAACCTTGTGTAGTCATGATTAGGTTATATGGTTATCAACCTTATTTTACTTGTATGCATGGAAACATAGCACATAACTAAAACTTGGTTGGGTTTATATGTGTTGGAAGACAAATATGAATATGAATGAACTTAGATTAGTAATCTCTACATTGCTAACTTAAATAGAATCAAATGACATAGCTATGATTCAATGATTTCATATTCCCACCCATCTTAATCATCTCAAGGAAATCTCGGCAATATCCACCCTACCTTGGTCATTTACTGTTTTCATAGCTTAATTTAATTCAGTTCTTTGATACAACTTCTCCTTCATTTTACCAATTTACTTAGACAATTGAGATTTAAGATGCTAATCTGTTTGACACAATCCTCATAAAAACGAGACTCTACTTACTCTTTATTACTTGATCGGCACGTATACTTGCATTAAAATGAGCATTTTAATAGACATATATGCAGCTCGTCAATATCTTAACTATGTTTACTCTCGACAAACTTGGTGGTTGCACCTCTATAGTTTCCACTCAAATACAATAAAACTTTATAAGTGAATAATCATGTGAAATGATAAATGCTAAGGCAAATCACATCAACTACATATACAATCCACATACATAAATAAAAGAATGAGAAACAAAAATAACCCAATTGTTCAACCTTAACAATAACCAACATGCCTCTAGAAGGAGATTGTTCAAATCTACCTCTAATAAAGTTGAAAATAATAGTCATTATTTTATTTATCAATTACCACAAGAACTAGAAGTATGAGGCACCTTGGAAGTGTTTCAGAAGTTGGCACCATCAACATATAAACTACTAAAGCACCAAATTTTACCTTCAAAAGCTAGCTGGATAACAGTCATGATCGTGGAAGTCATTATACCGCAAAGTAGCCACATGGCAATTAGTGTCATAACTAAACTTGGGTCAAAGATGAACTTTTTAAATTTAGGCCAAATATTTAGCCAATAACCACCACATCTATTATAGCATCACAACACTCTTTTACTTTTCAAAAGTAATTCATTCATTCCATTCCAGATTCATAATTTACTAAATGTCAAATACTTTTTTAAATTTAATAATATTGTTGTAATTAAAAAGTTCGCACGTGCATTTATCGGTTGGTACGTACATTTTTAGTCGCAAAAGCACGCAAATTGTAACTTTCTAATCTTCTCCAATCTTATAAATTATAAGTTAGTTCTTTTAGCTTCCAAAGCTCTTATAGCTCATTATTTTTTTCATGAGTATTCATATACTATAATCATCTCAATTGATATTACAAGAAAATTTTAAGACATTCTTACAATTTTTTTAACAACAATCTTACAAACATTTTACCAATAATTCAATTTTTCTAATAGTATTTCTAATTTTTTCCCCAGTTAGTGGACACTAGTGAAAACTCCCACATAATAGGAAAGAAATAACGCCATCATACAACGCAATTGTTATCCCACACATCTCAATGTTGTCAGTGAAGCTCTAAATGAGGATGCCCGTCCTGCGGGCGTGCCTTCATATCACCGAAGTATTGCCTCAATGTTTTATTATTTTTAAGCTTAGAGTTTATTTGGTTTCTTAGTTGGGAAAAATTCAAGAAATTTCAATCGAGAAATAAGATGATAATATAATAATGTACATTGATCCTGTGAAAAATTGTATCAAAAATTCAGAAACTTGGTTGGAGGGTGCAATACACATTATTGCATTCCCATTCCATTAAAGCATCTAAACATGGCTTTTAATTTTAATGCATAGCTATGCGGTATGTTTACTGCCAAGCTAAATAGGCACTTACTTCTCTTAAAGTATTTCGGTGGGAATTTAGTTGTTTTAAATTAGCGTATTTTTCTTAAAAATTAAAAAATTACAGCCAAACTAGAGGTGTTAATAGATTTGGTTATACAAGTTGGAGTCCGATCCAAATCTTAATCTATTAATTGTATCCATCTATTAATCTATTTAAAAAACTTTAATCCTGATTAAATTGTAAACTATTTAATAAATCAGTTAGCAAATTGTTAATTAGTTGTTTATATGCATTGCGAATAAGTTAAAACTAAACTATTTGAAAGCTTCGATCACCGAAAAAATATATTTATAACTTAGAAACATAACTAATTAGCTACAAAACAAATACTTCAATACGAAAATCTTTCTAAAATTCGGGCTCATATAATATACTGTATGTTTGTTCCTATTTTAATATGCAAATAATATTTTGTTTCTATCTAACAACTCAATATAAATATACATTTACAAAACTCAGAAACATACATTTAATATAAACATGCAACAAGCAGTATTTTCCATTATCAAATAAATTCAAAAAATTATATTTCAAATATTATATATTACCTACACATTATTATTGTCTTAAAGCACACAAACTGTGAATAAAATTCAAATAATAACAATCTACCATTATAACGCACTTATACTTTCTTAAACTACAATTCATATAGTTCTACAAATAATATTTTCATGATGAAATAATAAAAAAATAGGATTCAAAATGAGTTGGCGGGTTAAGAAAAATGATTTTAAGGTTAGGGGTCACTCTCATTTACATTTTTAAACGGTTTCGCAAAACGAGTTGATCCGAAAATTTTCAACTAAAATCGATGGGCAGTCAAATTCAGGAGTTGATACCATGATTACCATCCATTAACACCTCAGTATTACTTGACGCATGTTTAAATTTAGGTTGAGCTACATTAGAACGCAGAGACAAAAAAAAAAAAAAAAAAAGCCTTTTAGTTGCTCCGGAGTTGCGTACGTGGAGAAATTCATTTAAAGGAGAACACGAGGGGATAGAAAAGGTAAGATTTACTATTTCTTTGAAAAAAAAATTCTCATTTTCATAACAATTTCTCTCAATACAATCAAGTATTTCAATATTTTGCGATCGGGCAGTTGCTTCGGCGCAGCTCTATGGAAGCTTGGTCTACTCCAGTGGAGTTTATTCCTCTAAGAAAATTAATATGTGGAGTTTGTTTTCTTTTACGAATTGTAAAAATGTCTCAAGGTTACACTATAATAAATATTGAGATAGTTGTAAATAAGCATGAATAAAAAAAATTTTAAATATTTTTTTAACATTTTTATAAACTCGATTCCAACCAAGCCACGTTAGACATAGAGCCAGGGTTCATAAGAAAAACGTATAAATTTTGGGATATAATGATATGGGTCTGGAAAGGGGAGAGTGCACCTGGGTGCATTCAGCCTCAACACACCTGGGTGCACTACACTTATTTTTTTTTATTTTTTTTGAAAATTTTTGTATAAAATGGTTAATCTAGGTTTATTTAACATATGTATCAATTTTT
>JAXCLR010000073.1:5581665-5593827 GCA_035584095.1 Annona squamosa
GGTAGTTGTGGAGAGTGAAAAGTTTTAGATTGAAAAGTTTTAAATTGACAACTTTTTAATGTTGCCAAACACACCCTCAGTTTCATGTAGCCGGGTTCCCTTAGCTTTGGTGTACTTAAACGTAAATATTTATTTTTTTTGTTTTTTTCGAAATTTTTTTATAAGAATTTTAATCTAAGTGTATTTAACATGTATATTAATTTTTATCATTTTGGATATTTTTATATATTTTTTAAAATCAGTCGCATTTTAAAAATGCCGCTGGTTTTTAAAAATACAAAAAATATCTAAAAATTTTCAAAATTAAAATATATATTAAATATACTTAGATTAACATTCTTATAAAAAATTTCAAAAAAATACAATAAAATAAGTTAAATATACATGGGTGCACTAAAGCTAAGTGCACTCGGATGTATAATGTTACGTCCCTTATTAGGACATGTGAGGAAAGAGCTTCAACTTTTCACTAGTGAAGTTTAAATCTTCGCACATAGTATTCAAAATATGAACACAAGTCATATTTGTTCAAGAACATGAGAAGAGTTTTTGTTTCAATACATACTCCATTAATATATGTGACTTCAATCCTATGCACTCGGGTGCATTAGGATGCGTGCGCATACACATTTTTTTGAATTTTTTTACATAACCGTTAATTTAAGTATATTTTATATGTCTATTAATTTTTACCATTTTTAGATATTTTTAAACATTAATGACATTTTAGTAATTTGTAAAACAAAATTCAAAATTTTTTTAAAACATGGGTGAAATACACGGGAGTGCATGAGATGAATCCCCATTGAGCCATGAAATTATTGTTCCTAAGAGTAAGGAAATAATTACCACCATATATGGCCTGTACTTGAACAAATGTTATGTGCCCAAACATAAGCTTTCTACATATTTAATCTTATATTATTAATTTTCAAATTTTGTCAAATTAAAAAAATAAAAATAACATTTTTCATGACTGGATCACAACTCTTTAAAAAATTGTGTTAGTCATTAAATCTCCAAAATAATCCTGAGTACAAGATAAGTTTGCGTGTTCGTTATTCGATATAAAATTTTGGGTGACAAATTTTCAAATGGAAGAAATTATGTGATATGATATAAGTAACGGTGAAAAATAAAGATAATACGGTTAAAATAGATGAGACTTTTATTTAAAAATAAAAATAATTGAAAATCAGATAATTATATAGAAAGAGGTGAATAAATGTTTTGAAAAATATAACAACTATTAAGAAAGAAAAGTTCCTTATATAAAAATGTTTAATGAAATAAAAAAGCACCCTCCATGCAGGAGTTGCACTCCAAAATTCAATTATTGTCAATATTTGCATAGATGTCTTAAATTTAATTATTGATATCTTATAAGATCTTAATTACTTAATTTTAATTTAAAATATAAATAGTATATTTGCTTTTATTTTAAAAAGTAGTCAAATTTTTTATTTTATTCTTTAAATTTATTTTATTAAACACAATTAAATAATAGTATCAATATATATTGAAGATTCCAAAATTCACAATATGTACTAAAATTCAAAATTATTTGCATTTAATCATTTTTAAACAAGAAATTAACGTGTTATGTGATATTACTATCTATATTGATATGTGACATTCTGTAGTACAATGAATGACAAACAAGATATATTTTGTAGTTAATTTATAATTGATATATTTATGCGATAAATACTTCAAGTAAATGTCTTAGCTTTCAAATACTATTTTACAAGAACTATGAGGGTGTTGAGGAAGTGTTAAAATTTTTGAATGAATTTTTTTGTATAAATTTTTTTGAAATGGAATAAAATGATATAATAGGATAATAGTAATAATGAAGAGTGAAGATAATAAAATTAAAATATATAAGTTAGTTGTATAAAAATAATTATGTGAAAAATGTAAATAAATGATTAAAAACAGGGCAATGATGGAAAGTGAAAGAAATTTTTTTATTTGTCCTGTGCAAGTAAACATTGATATTACTTGTAGTATGTTCATTAAACATTGATATTACTTTTAGTATGTTTATTTTTTTGAAAGACCACAAGCTCCCATATAAACTTACTAGAGACATAAGCTCCTCTCAAAATTTTTTTGTGGATATTAAACTCCTCTTATAGCCTATGAAGATAAAATTTTCTTTATAACTACACCCCCTACTAAGGGGGAGATAAAATTTTCTATATAACTACACCCCCTACTAAGGGGGGCTCAAAACCCTATGCGCTGCATAGGTAGCCACAAGGTCATACTGTTTGGGAAAATGGTTGAGGGTGAGAGTGAAAAATTTTCAATTGAAAGCTTTTATCTATTATAAAACATATCCTAAAATTTTAAAAACCTTTTGGTTAGTTCAACTTATATAATTTATAGTTGTTAAATATTACTTTTAAATATTTAACAAAAACTTAATACAAAAATAGAAGGTAGTTAAAAATATTTAAATTGTATATAATTACATATTATAAATATGTAACATTTTCATGAGTTTGTATAAGCGAGCTTGTTTCTATATGGCCGGATTACATAAAAGTGATTTCATATAACTCCCTCAAAATTTAAAATTTTGATATTTGATGTAAAATTCAATCCGTTCATTATCTTTAACATCATTTGTTTAATAATGAGATCAAGTTTCACCCAAATCCAATATGTTCATAGGCCACATTCGCTTAAAAATAGATACATTTATGTGTAATTTTGGGAACATACTTAGATCCATTCATATATGTATTAAAATTTAATAATATTTTATAAAATCATTTATCTGCGTATCAATAATATTTTTAAATAGTTTAGATGTTGAAAATATTACTTAAAAATTGACATTTAATGTTAATTTTTTTATTATGTTACTTTTACGTATTTGTAAATAGGACCCATATATAATAATATTGGACAAATGAAAGAATTTTCATAATAATATAAATGATGTTAAAATACAATAAATTGAATAGATTTTTCATCAAGTATTTAGATGTCGAAAATGAAGAGACTCACATAAAAATATGGTTTCATGAAAGCATCACTGTTGTTTAAGAATGATAGGAATTACAAAAGATGCTCTATTTTAACACTCTCAAGTTTTATTCGTATGTCATCTTTTTATAAAATATGAATAGACGTGGCAACTACATTCGCATTGGGTCTAAGCTAAGAGATTCTCCACAAATATCTACATGGAATGATTTGCATTTAACGGTTGCTCTTTTATTTATAATATATTTTTTAATTTTTAAACCCTTTAGAATATTCGTTCAAATATTTTTGGTTCTAATGCTGAAAATCAAATATTTAGAGAATTTTTACATATAGATACATATTATTTTATATTTTACTGGGTTTAGATGTAAAAATAAAATTTAAAAAAACACTCATACAGACCATTTCAATATAGCCCCTGTAAGGAATTATTCATATTCTAGTACCATGGTCCAAACAAGGATGTGGTTGTTGCATCTTCTTTCTGTCACGTCCAAGCAGAACATCGCGAGCTAGTCATGAAAACTAGTTAAATAGTGAGGCTGCGTCCGTGAAACTCTTGTTTTATGTAACCCATTACATTTTCGGGGTGCGTTTAGAAATGAATAAATGTGTTTGATAATGAATAAATTTTTTAATGGAAAGTTTGCAGGGTAAAAGTTATCAAATGTCGTGATAAAATATGAGTAATGATAAGTAGTAAAGAGGATAAAGTTAAAATAAATATGTTAGTTATGTGGATAGTTGTGTAGAAATGATTGAAAAGTAAGGTAGTTGTATAGGAAAATGTGACAAATTGATTAAAAAATATGATAATTGTAGAGATTGAAAAGTTTTAACTTAACATTTTTTATCAATTACCAAACAGACCTAAAAAGTTTTGGAAAGTAAAAGTTGTCAAATAATGTAATATAAAATAGGTAATGATGAGGAGTAAAAAGAATAAAATTAAAATAGATAGGTTAGTTACGTAGATAGTTGTATAAAAATAATTAAAAAGTAGAATAGTTGTATAAGAGAATGTGAAAAATTGATTAAAAAATATAATAATTGTTGATGGTGAATAGTTTTAATTTGACATTTTCTACTCATTGTCAAATGTACCCTTAATTTATTGAGAGTTTCATGTAACCCATTACATTTTTAATTTATTTACTATAGTGCATAGCCAATTAGACACTACGATGGGTCAACTTATGGGCCTAAAAATGAAATGAGAAATAAAACAAAAGTGCAAATGAATGGAAGATAGATATAATGCAGGTACAAAGATTAAATGTGATGCATGTCCACCCAAAATTTAAATAAAATACATTAATAAAAAAAATTAAATATGAGATGCAAGTTAGTAGGTTAGCATGATACAAATCATGTAAAATTAAAGAACAAAAGGTATGGAATAAGGGATTCAAGATCAAAAATGTAAATAAAAAGAAAATGTATAGATACTGAGGTTGAAGAAGGAAAATGCAAATGTTAAGTTTTTTAGATGATACGAATCATTAAAGTTTTTTTATATGATGCAAAGTTCGTCAAATAAGTAGTATCGGTTAGTAGTTGTTGTAAGTTAGCCGAATGCATTAAAGAAATATGCAAAATAAAAAGGAGAAAAAACGTAGAAGAGAAGTTCAAGATTAGAGGTGTAAATAAAGAGAAAAAGTGTAAACATATGAGATAAAAAAGGAAGACACAAGTGTTAAATTTTATAGATCACGCAAGTTAGTCAAATACAAGCATATGTATCAATTAGGCACAAATAGTAATTAATAAATGCATATAAGAACTATAATGCAGATAGCTATTAAATAAAAAAAAATAACTTTTGCATATTAAATTGATTAGATTCACCACTAACTACGTAACGATGGTTACTTTGCATACAATTAGACACTGGCATACAAAGATTGTCCAGGTGAACTCATAATCAAATGAAAGTAATACAAATTTATTTTCCTCTAATCACATTGGTCTTAAAAGTGTAAAATAATACACATTTCATACATAAAAGCTCGAGAGAGAAAGGCCGGAACTTATTCCTTAAGTTTTTCTTCAAATCGTAACTTAGTTCGGATGTTAGGAGGCGAAAATCTAATCATTAGGCTTTTACTGAGGTCAAAACTCAGCTGGAAATATTGGAAAAGGAAATCTATTCCCTTAAGCTTGGGTGTGAGATCTTGTCAGGGGAGAACTAAAATGGTCTATGGCTAACTTTTTATTCTTTATCATCCAAAGAGGGACGCTGGTTCAATGCACCGGGGTGTATTTTATCCTTTTTTTAATTTTTTTTTCAAACTTTTTTCACATAACTGTTAATCTAAGTGTATTTAACATGTGTATAAATTTTTATCATTTTTGGAGACTTTGAGATATTTTTTTAATTTTTTAAAATCAGTGGGATTTTAAAAAATCCAAAAAAAATTTAAAAATCTCCAAAAAACGATAAAAATTTATACACATGTTAAATACACTTAAATTAATATTTTCATTAAAAAAAGTTTCAAAAAAAGTAAAAAATAGGGGTGAAGTACACCCTGGTGCATTGAATCAGTGTTCTCCAACCAGAGCAAGAACCAAGAACGCATCATCCGATTATGCTTGTATCCTGTATCCTCGTCCCAACAAGCTTCGGCCCAAAAACTGTCCCATGTGTGTGAATTTGCCCAAAAGATTGAGATGTCCGAAGTGGATGAAAATTTTCATTCTTACATATTTATAGAATACGCATTTAAAAGTTAAAAGATATTTAATTAATAGAGATGAATAATTTATAATATTAAAATAACTATATAAATGATTATATAAATCCTTAATTTAATATTTTTAATTTAAAACATAATATTTAAATAACGACTATTTAACTGGTGGGTGAATTTTCTCCGAGTAGTGACGTGGGCGTGTATAGAGTAATATAGGTGCGAAGTCTGAGGGTGTGTTTGGGAATGAGTAAAACTTTTGATGAAAAGTTGCAGAGAGTAGAAATTGTCAAATGAAGTAATATGATAGGGGTAATGATGAGGAATAGATGAGATAAAGTTGAAATAGATAGGTTAGTTGTGTTGGTAGTTGTGTGAAAATGATTGAAAAATAGGATAATTGTATAAAAAAATGTGAAGAAATGATTAAAAAATAGGATAGCTGTAGAGAGTAAAAAATTTTTAATTGAAAAATTTTAACCTAACAACTTTTACTTATTAACAAACACACCCTGAGGTTAAAGAAACACAAAAAAAAAAAAAAAAAAAAAACAAGAAAAATGGGTTGGCCGGGGGGGAGGGGGGGTTGGTAGGCGGCGCAATTTTCGTGACAAAAAATTAAGGGGGCAATCAGTAATTTTGTGGAAATCGCACCCTTATGCTGGAGGGGATCACTAGGGCTGCATATAAACCCTTCCATCCTGCGTTTCGGAGCTTTGGTTGCCCTGTCAAGCTTCGTCTTCCATCATGGCGGTTGGGTAAATCTAACTCTCTATCTTCGTTACTCTGCTGTTTGCGCTCCTTCAGTTACTAATGTTTCTGCTTTTCTGATTTCCAGGAAGAACAAGCGGATTTCGAAGGGGAAAAAGGGAGGAAAGAAGAAGGCGTGCGTATCGTTTCAGTGGCTCTAGAAGCTTGCAAATGAGATATTGAAATCAGATTCGTTTGGTTGTTGATTGTGAATTCTTTCTCTGCATGTGCAGGGTTGATCCCTTTGCAAAAAAGGATTGGTACGATATCAAAGCACCATCGATTTTCAGTGTGCGAAACGTCGGCAAGACCCTTGTTACCCGGACGCAGGGCACCAAGGTCTATCTCCCCCTTATTTTGAATGATCTGTGCTTGATTAAATAGTAATATATAAGCTACATGACTCAATGATTCGAAGGCCTTGATGCGTTGCCATCTCAGTGAATATAATTTTGATTTATAGATCATTTCACCCTGCTTGTTAGATGTTTGACATAAGTGGTGATGTTAGTTAACTGAAGTTGTGTTTCGAAAGTTGAGTTCTCATATCAGATTTTTAGTTAATGCACGCCTTTCTTTTCCTAAAGAGAGATTAGTCTTTCAGTTCTTGTTTACAGAGAATCTAATTTGTATGAGATTCCAATTATGTACTCAATAGTGGTTCCTGTAAGAACCTTAGTTATCTTTGAGATATGGGTGAGTTGCTATTCCATGCAATATTCCGTGCTGAGGGATGACTTATTACTGCGTTGGCTACATGAGAAAGGGAGCAAAAAATGTGACGAGATGGGTACAGTGGATGAAAACACGTTAATCAAGATAAAATATATTCTTTATATGAATGAGAATGATGGGGATAATGATTGGAGATATAGATAATAATGAGGGAAAAATAGTTGTTTGGGTAGATTAATGTCTATTAACTAGAACGTGGTCAAAATAAGAAGGAAAAAAAGAAAAAAGGTTTACTAGTTACCAAACACACTGCAGACATTGAGGTGGTGGTGTCTTGTTTCAACGAGGATTTATCAGACTAGAGTCATTTACTCTAATCATGGTGATCATTGATGGATACAGAAAATTTCTCTTGATATCTTTTAGGAGACAATAAGAAGTGAAAATTTTGTTCTGGATGGTCTTGGAGCTTTCTTACTGGGTTGGCTTGTTATTTAAGTGTTGGTTCCGAAACATAGGACTGGCCACCTTATTCTTTTCCTGGGGTTGGACAATTCTCCTCACATGCTGGAACAAGGTTTTGGAAACTGTATTTTTACCGGCTGAAAACCTGAATTTCGGGGAATTTGCTTCTGGACCCCCCAAATGTCCACACAGAGACCTATGCTGATAATCTTTTAGATTGTCTAACAGTTTACTTATTTAGATGGTTGCCAATTTGAAGACTTTTGTCTCGATTTTGATCTTCTAATATGTTATGGATCTCTTATGACGTTCTGATTATCATCCTGAATGCTTGCTTCTGTTTTATTGATTTGGGGGTCTCTTTCAACTTTCTGCTTATCATGTTGAACGTTTGTTCCTGTGTGAGAGAGAGATCCTATCACTGATGCAGTTCAGACTCCTTTTCTTATATGATTTTTTCTTCCTTCTAATTTTTGACAGATTGCTTCTGAAGGTCTCAAACACCGTGTATTTGAGATATCCCTAGCCGACCTTCAGAAAGATGAGGATCAGTCATACAGGAAAATCCGTTTGAGGGCAGAGGATGTCCAAGGAAGGAATGTCCTGACAAACTTCTGGGTAACATGAATGTTTTCGTTTCTTTTGGCTTCTTTTGGAACATGATTGGACAACTATGTGTTCTCTTTAAAAGGTCATTGAGAGTGTCATCTTCAAAATTCAAATTAGATCTAGGAAGGAAATGAAACTGACTTTTGTGAGGATGGAGGGAATTACCTTTGGTTATGCTGAGAACGAAAGGTTAGAAAGTTGGAGCAAGTTTGATCCAGGCGTTATACATCAGGTGCAGCTCAAGGTGTAAAGGTGTTCCTGAGTCCTCTTGGATTTTAGTGGCATGATCAGGCACTCATTTAACAACTATGAATTAGATTACATTTTTTTGGATTTAATGTAGTCTCATTTGCACTTAGGTGGAAATATTTTGAAAAATGATCTGCTGATTCATTTTTTATGTTTCAGGGCATGGACTTCACTACAGACAAATTGAGGTCACTGGTCCGCAAGTGGCAGACCTTGATTGAGGCATATGTGGACGTGAAGACTACAGACAACTACACCCTTAGAATGTTTTGCATAGGGTTCACAAAGAGGCGCCCTAACCAAGTCAAGCGTACTTGCTATGCTCAGTCTAGCCAAATTAGACAGGTAAATATGTGGTAGTTCACCTCAAAGGTTGTTAGTGTTGCTGCTAGCTTCCTCATTTGTGGTGGTGGGAAAATCATCTACATTTTCCTTTTCTTGTATGATACATTGGTTAAATAATATTTTTTGACATTCTCAGAATTGTGGATGTATGTGCAGATTTTTTTTTCCTACAGTGTTCTCTTTTTATGTGCATGATTGGTAGCTAACTTTGAATATTTGTTGTGTCAGATTCGCAGGAAAATGAGGGAGATAATGGTGAACCAAGCAACATCCTGTGATCTGAAAGAGCTGGTGCAGAAGTTCATTCCTGAGGTGATAGGGAAGGAAGTTGAGAAGGCTACTTCAAGTATTTACCCTCTGCAGAATGTATTCATTCGCAAAGTGAAGATCCTGAAGGCACCCAAGTTTGATCTGGGCAAGTTGATGGAGGCATGTTCCTTTTACCCTTGAATTCCAGTTCTGATGATTCATCTTTTTTTTTGTTTTTTACTTTTCCTTTTTTGCTTTTGCCTATCTGTTTCATCTCTATTGTTGCTACCACTGCTTTGCAGTTGAAGTTGGTATTCTGAAATTGGGTATGTGCACCAACAAATAACTTATAATAACAAAATATGTCATGCAATACAGGTTCATGGTGACTACTCTGAAGATGTTGGAGTGAAGTTGGACAGGCCAGCAGAGGAAACAGTGGCTGAGGGAGAGGGTGAAGTTGTTGGAGCTTAGCCTTTATTCAATTTTTCCTTGGCAAAGAGCTCAGCATTTTGGATCTCAATTGGTGAAGAGGGGAACAAAATATGGCGATTCGAGCTTTACTTCTATCAAGCAGTGATTTAGATATTAGTTAGTTCAGTAGTGTTTCCAAACAGGCTTTCTTTTTGCTTGTTTCTAGGCCTGTTGTTAAATGGCATCTTTTGTTTGCCATGCATCTGGCGTTGAAGTGCAAGGATCTGGCAATGAATCGTATCGTTTGGGATTAGTAGATGGTATGGCTACTAGGTATGAACCATACCAACCCTGCTCGGGTTGAGAGAGTTTGTGCCGGGATCTGGCTACTTCTTCGTTCATTGTTCCAAGCTCCATCCTTCTTGGGTTAAGTTGAGAGAGAAAATTTGAGTTTGTTCTGTTCAAATTTGGCCATGTGATGGTGAAGGAATAACTTAGTTGCTAGCTGTTGCGAGATAAACATAATTTTTACAAAGCGTCATTTCTAATATCACAATACAATATACTTGAACCAATTCCTCATAATAAACCAAAATAACTCCAAATATAATTAGAATATTACTTCATGCTCTTATAATAATTTAATGCCAAATCTGACTTGATTAATATTATCGCAATACTCCTTTAAAAAAACATATTATCGCAACACCCAACATAACAGAGATGAAATATTAAGACTTAATTAAACAATCACAGGTCCATCCTTTATTGATAAATCTTAAGTTAATTTATCCTTTCCAATACCCTGTCACCTAACCACTGGATAAAAAATGTCTACTCGTAAAAAATAATGATATAGAAATTATTTTGTATCAACCACAAGCACTAGGTATTAGGGGGGTTAATAGTTATGGTTAACTTGTTAACTTACTTGTTCAATCCGTTTATAAATGAGTTTGGGTTGATATTTTTGAATAAATGAGTTATGATCCGTTGACCTGTTTAACTATTTAATTAAATAAATAGTTAAAATTGAGATTTTATAACTCGTTAACTCATTTAGTAACCCATTTAGTAATCTATTTAATCTATATAATCTTTTCACCCCGTATAATTTGTTCAACCCATTTAACTTGCTCAATTCATTAAAGTTTATATAGATATATATGTAAACCTCTTGATTATTTTTCCTTTATAAATCTTTCTTAACATACTTAATTTTCATTTTCCTATGCTGCTCTAATTTTATTTTTTCGTTATTGCCCTATTTCCGTTTTCCTTACATCGAAAACACTTTCTTGTCTCTTCCTACAAGATCATCATCTATTAGAGTTCAGACTTTTAGGTTATTTGCTATACAGCCTGTTAACAATATACCAACCCATTTATTAAATGAGTTGTAAATGAGTTAGGGTTAAGATTTTTTAAATTGGTTAATAAACAGATTTGAGTTGAGATATTTTAAATGAGTTATGATTAGGATTAGACTCTGACCGGTCCAACCTGATCCGTTAACACCTTTACTAGGTATTTTATAATAACAAATAATTAATTTATATTAAATTAATTATATAGCTTCTAACATGAATATCAGGATTTAATATTTTTATATATATGCAAATATTTAACTAGGCACTAGATCCCATTTGTAAATCCAATCTTTTGTTATTAACTGGTATTATACAAAATAATTAATCTATATTTATAAGCTAATTATATCAATAGTAACATGAATGCGTAAATTTTAATATTTATATATCTACAAATATTCATTCAACACTAAATGCCATTCATAAATTCAATTTTTGTTAATTAATTAAAATTATTTATTAGTTTATTAACGTGATATTTCATGTCATGGCTACCAGATAAAAATGCCCACTTATGTAAGCATATAATTTATATTGACCTTAAGCATATCATTATCTTATAACATCATTCAATTAATTTATAAATTTATATAAATTAATTCTACAATCGCTATCCATGTAAATTTAAATATTTTAAATATTCACAAATATTCAACTAGGAATTAAAATAGAATTCTTGATTCTACACCACCTTCATCAATTATCGCAATAACATAGGTCATCAAGGGATTTCCTCACATTAGATTCGTCTAATGCAATTTAAGAACCAAAGGTACCTCCTTTATGTAGGCTAAATGTATTATTTAATTCACATATCTTGATCTAATTGGACGTATTTAGCTATTGAATGTATCCCCTTTTATTCTACTATTAAGTCATCCGGAGACCTCCATCCATATCTTTCGGTGTTATATATTTTATTATATAACGTTGAAGTCTAGATATACTAATATATAGATATAGGAAAATATTCAAGTGCACACGTACTGTATCGTAATAGGCCCTATATATTAAAATTAACATTTACTCCTATTGTATTTATGATTATTTATTTTGGCAGCATATTAATTTTCATCCAAATCTAGTATGTGTATATGTCCGATTTTAAAATGATACAAAATCGACATAGTAAAATAGTTTAATTTAAATATCAATTTTAAAGTAGTATTTTCAAAATTTAAACTGTCTAAAGTATGTTATTTATATGCATAAATGATTGTATGTAGTATTTTAACATTGTAATATGTGTAGGGCCTATTCTGTAGTAGATTGCACTATAATTATAGTGTAGTTTTTTAGCATAGGATTAGTTCTCAGAGATATATATCTATGTATATATA
>JAXCLR010000073.1:5594424-5618691 GCA_035584095.1 Annona squamosa
GTTAAAATATCAACTTTAAAGTAATTTTTTCAACATCTAAACCATCTAAAATATCAATAATATGTGGATAAATGATCTTATAAAGTATTATTATATTCTAATACATGTACGAATGGATTTAAATATTTTTCATAATTTACACATGAATATACATATTTTTGAGCAAATGTTGCCCATGTACATATTTGATTTATATGAAACTTGGTCTCCTAACAAAACAAATGATGTTAAATACAATGAATAAATGGAATTTTTCATAAATGATCAATCTTGGAATTTCAGGGGGTTATATGAGATTGCTTAGTCCTATATATATATTTATGAGAAGTTATCCTATGCATTTATATGTATGGTAAGTTACAGTGCATTTGCTTAAAATAGCCTTATATGATTATGGAATGTATATCTACTCTACCCATTATATTTAGAATTATTTCTTTTATTAATATATTAAATTTTATCCAAATTAGATATGCATATGGGCCTCATTTGAAAATGATATAAATTTAACATAATAAAATAGTTTGATGTAAATACTCATTTTAAAATTATTTTTTCAATTTGTAAACTATTTAGAACATGATTTATATATAGACAGATGATTGTGTAAAATGCTAATGTATTTAAATGCATGTAGGGCACATTCTGAGTCAAATGTACAGTAACTTTCGGTGAATGTAAATACATAAGATAATCTCTTTATATATATGCTTCTATAAAACCTCTTTTCTGTTTAACTTCTTTCGTTTTTTAATATCTTGATAGTTGGTAAAAAAAATTCATTTTATCTATTGTATTTAACATCATTTATATTATCTTACAAACTCTTTTATTTGTTTAGTACCACTATAAATTAATGTAATAAAATAATTTAATGCTAAAATATCAATTTTAAAGTAATATTTTTAATATCAAAATTATCTAAAATATAACTACTATGTGAATAAATGATTATATAAAATACTATTATATCTAACATATTTTTGGTAAGTGTCACTCAAGGAAGCTAACGTAGATGTTTAAAACCAAGAGGGAATATTAATTCATTCGAAAAAAGGAGTATATTGGAATGATCTGTGCTAAGAGGATTAAAATTACTATAAGGAACTTTAAAAAGGGGTCATTTTTAAGGCAATGGTGCTAAAAAGGCAGTATTAGAAAAAAAGCTATCGTGGGATGTGTCACTAAAGTAAAAGTAAGTATTCCAACGCTATGCTTCTTAGTGATCAACGACAATTCTTCACACTACAATAAATTTCACTTACTGTAGCTAATTTTTTGCTATATATAAATATATATTTTAGTTGTGTTAGATATATTTTGACTACAATTAATTATTTGCTTTTGTGTGATAACATTTGGTTAAATGTAATAATTTTTACATCAAATGCAATCAAAAGTACATTTAAAGTAGCCATTAAATTTGACTATAAATAGTAATAAAATTTTTTTATTGCAATTAATATAACATTTGGCTACATTTGGTCAAACATCACAAAATCTTGGTCCATGTTTAATCGAACATAGCCAAATTAAAAATTTTGATTACAAAAAGTTAGCCACACATAGTACATTTTATTGTATTTTATTGTAGCTTAGATTCTTAGCTTTGTAGAAGCATGCTTTTTTGTTTTTTTGAAGAGTAGTAGAAATATGCATTAGTTTCTTTTAAATGTGTATTTGAGAAGTAATAACATTTTTGAATGAAAAGTTATTAATATGAGATAAAATAACATGATATGATGAAGTTAGTGATGATAAGTAAAAAAAAATAAAGTTAAAATAGATAATTTTTTTTGAAAACAAAAAAGATAAATTAGTTGTATAGATAATTATGTAGAAATAATGGAAAAGTATGACAATTATATAGGAAGTTGAGAAAGAATAATTAAAAAATAGGATAATCATCAAGATTGAAATTTTTTAATTTGAAAAGTTTTACGAGTCAACAAACACGCCTATATATATAAGTAAGCTAAAGTGACGTCAGTAATCAAAAGCATATATTGGTACAACCCGGCTAAGAGGATGCATATGATTAAAATATTCTAAAATAAAAATTTCTGATGTTGGCAGAAACATCATGTTAATTACTTTTGAGGTTTGGAATGCACCTTGGATTTGTATAAAAATTGACAAGAGATCGCCTAGAGCTTCGCACAGGATCTAACTGAGGGACAAGTGTATGTGGGGAAACAATTTTCACGTTGCATGTGTTTAGAAGCATATAAAGAAGCCTTTTGAAGTAGCCAATCATTTTAAAAATTAGTAAGATCGAAGACCTGTATATAATACAATTAAAAATGAGCCCTCTTAGCACCAGGAGAGTTTCTTGTGGGGCAATCATCTCTGGGGACTCTATGAACAAATAAAGAAATGAAATAATTTTCAAATAAATCGTTATAATTGATAGACTCTTTCAGGCTAGTTTTCCATGAAATGGAATAGATAACAGCCAGATTATATCAAAGGAATTGTTACAGCATAGATAGGTCATTTGCATGAATGGCTGCACGTACGTTGTTTAATAAAAAGGATTTTTTTTTAAAAAAAAATTATTTTCCAAACGGAGAGATCCAAATGGGCCTCCAAAAAATTAATAACAGAGGAAAAATGTTCTTTATATCTGTGTTAGTAAAGCCTAATCTCTGGCTGGATCGTAGCATGTGATTTAATATTGGATATCGCATCATGCGTACGTCATGCGTGATAGGCTAGAACAGTAGAACTTGGAGGCCTGCACGAAATCGAAGGATCAGCGTGATTCTGTAGTTAGCAGCCATTTCCTCGTCCGCAAGCTTGAACCTGAAAAAACGCAGCAGGGCTCCCATGAGCATCTTCATCCGTCTGTATGCGAATTCCCTTCCCAAACAAATCGGACGCCCTCCCTGCTCCATCACCACCCACCCAATACACAACACAAACGAAATTTCTCCCATGTTCAACGACGAACAGAAACACAGACATGGAGTGCTAGAAATTAAGGCTTGATGACGTATAATGGTTACGCTGAGAAATAATTTTCAGAATAAAAGAGTACAGAATTGTGTAGAAATATTTAAGAAGTAGGATATTGTATAGAAAAATAAGAAAAAATAATTTTAAAATAAGATAGTTATTCAGAGTAAAATGTTTTATATATTCTTATCTGCTATTTTATTTTTATATTTTATATATAGTATTATTTTAAATTGTTTGCAAATATACTTATAATATTTACAAAATTTGTAAGTGTATCATTTAACTTGAAAGACATTATCACTACTTTACAAAAATTCTAACAACATTCTAATAAAAAAGATACACTTGCAATTTCACTCAAACTTTATAGGTATATTTGCAATATTAGAAAACTCAGAGATACAAATGCAACATTGGTCAAATCTTATTGGTATATTCGCAAAAATCTCTTTTAACTTTATTCTATTATCATTACTTTTGTCCTATCGTATTATTTTTTTTTTAATTTTAAGAATTTTTATATAAAAAATTTTTGGTCAAAAAATTTTATTACTTTTCATATACACCCGTGAGTTGAAAAGTTTTTCTAAGCATGCCTTTAAAAAAAGAAAGTAAAAAACCAATTGAAAAAACAAAAGAAAGAAAATAAAAGAAAAACACTACTTGATGTAGACTGTGGATCAAGGGTGTTAATGGTCATGGTCAACCCGTCACCCTGCTCGTCCAACCCATTAATAAATGAGTTTGAGTTAAAATTTTTAAATAAATGGGTTAGAATCCGCCAACCCATTTAACTATTTAATTAAATAAACAGATTAGGGTTAAGACTTTGAAACCCGTCCAACCCGTATAACCCATTTATAATATATTATATATAATTATATATATATATTTAGTCGGTTCCCGACTTCCTGCTCTTGGCACTGTCTTGCCCAGTGCCCGTGCATAATGTTAGCTTCTGCAATAGCAGCCGAGACTGAGATCTGAAGTTCCCTTGGATTTGCCGCCACACGCATAGCCATATTTCAAAGCTCGGACTTCTTCTACAAAAGCACCAATTGCTCTTGACTTCTTCGCTTAACGACCTATGACAACTGCGCTATCAACAAAGTCACATACAAATAAATGAATCGCATTTAATGGACTGCGCTAGCTTTCGCCCTTTCTCTCTTCTCTACTCTCGTCTCTTACTCGCCACTAGAAAAGCTAGCTCGGCTCCTCCTCTTGCCAACGTGTACTTTTTCGGTCTGTTGAGTTGTCGAAAGGTTTGCTTGCAAACTGCAAAGAAACGGGCATCATATTCGGCAGTCAGCACTCGTTGCGACCTTTGATCTGTCGCCTCACGCATGAAGACTCGGCAGACGTTGACACGCTAGGACCTTGAGATCTGCAGCATCACACTTACGAAGACTCGACAGATTAGATATGTTAATTTCGAGTTATTTAATTTATTTAATTTTACAGACTTTATTGAAGGTTTTTAGCATTAAAATTCGTAACAAACACAACCCATTAATAACCAATTAACCTGTTTATTAAATGAGTTGTAAATGAATTAGGATTGAAAATTTTTAAATAAATTAATAAATTAATTAAAGTTGAAATATATTAAATAAATTATGATTAATATTAGGCTTTAGCCCGTTTAACCCGTTCCGTTAACACCTTCCAGCACAGGCCGCAGCGTGCGCAGGATTTGGGCCGAGGACACTTTTTCCGCCATTTCGGGTCGCAGTGGCACCGATTTCACGCAAGACAGAGAGGAGAGAATGACTGGCCTGCCATGAATCAGATTCTCCGGCAGGCACGTCTGCCGACCTCTTGTACTTGTGCTGAGAACCAAAAATTTCTTTCGATCATCCTTTCTTCTTGTCTATCATGCTTTTGAAATGGGCATCTTTCAGGAATGAGCTTCTTCAAGGGCTTCGTCGATACTCTCAGCGATTTCTTCTCTGACCCAAATTCTACCGACAGTCCTTCCACATCTTCTGCTACTGGTTCTTCTACAGGCGGATCTCAAGATCACGCTATGGACAGCGTCATCGGGTCCTCCGTCTCCAACGAAAGGGTTGCTCACAAGCTCAAGGGCTACTTCGACCTAGCCAAGGAACAGATAGATAAGGCTGTTAGGGCGGAAGAATGGGGCCTCACGGATGAGGCGGTAGCCCATTACACCAGCGCCGAGCGCGTCTTGCTCGAAGCCAAAACCACCAGAATCCCCTCCGTCCTCTCCTCCAGGTATCTACACGGATAAAAATTGAAGACTTTCGTGATTAAGATCGGTCGGCAGCGCCCCATCGGTGCATCTTTGGCGTCAATCTTTCCCCCTTTTTCTTTGTATTGATGCCTAAGATATAGAAAAATCTTCGATTTTTAGAGGAATTTGATTGTGAGTTTCAAATGCCCTGTTATTTGCATACATTTACACGGGTTCCCCCACTCCAATTCCAGCGAGCAAGAGAAGGTGAAGACTTATCGGGAAAAGATTTTGAAATGGTACGCGAAAGTGTCCGAGAGGCTTCAAATTCTAAGCAAACGGGCAGGTCTCTATGTGTTTGCTTTACATATCAAATTACATTATTTAATGATCAGGCTTCATCCCATTTTGTTCTAATTTTTTTTTTTTTTTTTTGGCCCCATGAATTTCTCTAGGTGGCACATCGTCTTGCAAGGTATGAAAATTTTCCGCTGTCCGTATTATTTCGTCTATATGTTGTAACTTTTGTTTCCTTGTTAGAAAAACATTGATGTGAAAATTCCCATCTGTTACTGTAAATGTAAGTTGCTACTTTTGGAACATATAACTGCAATCTCTCATTGCTAATTGCCACAATTGGATTTAGGGTATGTTTAGGAAGTAATAAAACTTTATATGAAAAAATTTTGAGGTAAAAGTTTTTAAAACGAAAGAAAGTAATGTGATATGATAGGGGGAATGATGAGGAATAAAAAAAATAAAGTTAAAATAGATAGGTTATGTGTATGGGTGGTTATGTGGAAATGATTGAAAAGCATAGTAGTTGAAGAAGTAAAGAAATAATTAAAAAATATGGTATTTGTGGAGAGTGAAAAGTTTTAAATTGAAAAGTTTTAGGTTGAAAAGTTCTTTAGTGAACAAAACACCCCTAAATGAAAAATTCAACACTAGATCGTATTGGCTTTGTGCGAATATTGTGAATATCTTGAAGAAACCCAGTAATAGTTTAGTAAGCGTTTTACAAAAACACAAAAAAAAGGGAATGCCAGGTGCTGAGTGCCAAATTCTCCTTCTGCATAGCAACATTATTAACTCATCCAGAGATTAGATTATGCTCCGTGCACTTACATGTTTTTCTTTTGGTATTTTGTAGCATAGAATTCCAGATAAATTATGTTCCTCTGTGTTCAAAATTTGATTTCTATCAGTTACTCTGTGCAGACTAATTTAAGCCATCCTCAAGCTGGAAAAGTTTCATCTTCAGTGCCTCGAACTCAAAAGGCTGTTGTACAGAGGCCTCTCATTGCCAGAATAGACACTTCTAAGGCAAGGAATTCTTCAAGCATGGACAGAAATCCTCGACCTACTCAACAGGCTGCTTATGATGATAAATTGGTTGAGATGATAAATACTGTGATTGTGGATCGAAGTCCTGCAGTTAAATGGGTTGATGTTGGTATGAAATTATGGTTCTGGATTTGCTTTGCTTCCTCCCACTAGGGTAATATAGATGTTCAATGAATCTTTTGTGCAGCTGGTCTTGACAAGGCAAAGCAAGCTCTGATGGAGATGGTTATTTTACCAACCAAAAGAAGGGACCTGTTTACTGGCCTTCGGAAGCCAGCTAGAGGCAAGTGTATGAATACCTACTCTTCTCTGAATACCTGTACTAGCGAAACATTCCTGATTTTTCTTGTTTTCTATGTTGTCATCAGGATTACTTCTCTTTGGTCCACCTGGTAATGGGAAGACAATGCTTGCCAAAGCTGTTGCCTCCGAGTCTGATGCAACATTTTTTAATGTTTCTGCCTCTTCTTTAACATCAAAATGGGTTTGTTCTCCTTCGAAAATTTCCAAGCCCAAAAAATGGTTTAGATTGTTTTTCTTTCAAATATTTTATTAATTTCATTATCTCAAAACAGGTAGGAGAGGCAGAGAAACTGATGCGGACACTTTTCATGGTTGCCATTTCAAGACAGCCATCAGTAATTTTCATTGACGAAGTCTGCTACTCCTTCTGTAAACTTCCCTTTTAATTTTTTCCTAAAATTTTCTGTCTTTAATTTCATGTTTATGCTTAATATCATTTCCATTCGTTTTCCTCTCTATGAATATGTGATAAAATTGTGCAAGGCACAATTCAATGATGCATGAATCTATTTGTGCTATCTGTGTAGCTGGACTGGACATTAGTTATTTGCCCTTGGTCTCATGCTGGATTGATTTTTTCCAAAAACCAGACAGTTCATCGTAGTGGTTATTTCCAATTTTTTGAAGGATTGTTTGGCCTTTTAACAAGAGTACAAAATATTGCTGTCATTTTTAAGTACTTCACCATTTTTTTCAGTCTATGGGCATTTAAGCCTTGGAAAATATGTCTGCATTTTTGGTTTCAGAATGATTTTTCAAGCAGGGTTGTTATTATCAAATGAACTCCCAAAGTATTTAAGCATGAACTCTCAAGGCTTTTCTTCCTTGAGCATTCAGATTCACGCAATAACTATGTGCAATAACAAAGGGGATGAGGTGACAAATTTGGGCTTGCTTATAGTTGCACAGGTTTCAAGGTGCAAACCTGTGGTTATGTTTCTCAAGCCACCGATATGTAGTACTTTTTTCTTATCAGGATCATTGTTTTGGACAGCAATATATATTTGCTATATTTTTCTAGATCTTGGTATTCCTTATCACTTAGGCACTAGGCAGTCTAGGCCGCTTCAGATGACCTAATTCATGGTACCTTTACAAGCCTACTCACACACCTTTTTAGGCTTTCATCTGTCCTCAATTGGCTATGATAGTGTTTCTTTTATACTGCAGATTGACAGTATAATGTCTACAAGGCTAGCCAGTGAGAGTGATGCAAGCAGAAGATTAAAATCCGAGTTTCTGATCCAGTTTGATGGTGTGACCTCGAACTCAAATGATCTCATAATTGTCATTGGTAAGCTGCTCCAGTTTGTTTTCCATTCAGTCATTAATTTCCAATGACTGATATATGTGGAACACATTGTTCGTCATATTGATCCAGATCAAACAAAGCATGAATTATCACTTATTGTTTGGACAGTGATATCTAACTTCACAAGAACTTTACATGTGTCTTGGATATTTGAAGCGGATACTATCTGAATCTTCTATGCTTGATGATTGAAAAAGTTAACAAAAATGAAAAATGGTGCATAGTGAAAGGTTCATTGACAGCAGGATATTTCAATGCAGGTGCAACTAATAAGCCACAAGAGCTGGATGATGCTGTTCTCCGGAGACTGGTTAGTGCATTCTTGATTGTTGTGCAAAAAAATCTGACTTCAGTTAGTCTGTCACGATATTTATCAGTAATACATCATGCTTATATATGTGTGTATACATTTCCATTGGCAAGAATTTTCTAAACTGAGCTGTAAACAATAAATTATCTTGCAATCTCAATTGAAATTTTGGATGAGTTCAAGTTGAGGCATTTTTTCTACAGGTTATATAGACGCTATTTTGCATAAGCTGGATGTTTTTACAATGGTTTCTTATCTTTTCACATTTTTCCCATAATGAAAAATGGGAACATATCAAATATTCAAAGATAATCCTTTGGACACATCAGTAAATGTAAAACTTCCTGCCAATGAAAATGTACTCATGTGGTGTCTTTGAATCCTTATGTCGTGAAGCTTTTCTGGTTACAAAGTTTCTAATCGCACTCCATTTATCCAATAGAAAGAGCTTTAGACTTCGTTGGACCATCTCTGCAGCTGACATCTAAATCACAATTATTTAGACCTATTCTCGGAACTTTTATAAGACATTTCTGTGGATTTCACAAGATTTATCTTTTTATCTTCTCTTAATAAGCCAAATAGTATTTCCTTCTTTCCTGCCTTTTGCTGCTTCTACTTTTACCCATGAAGTTTCTTTCATTTTCTTAGAACCAATTATGCTGGCTGGTCTGTACATTTAAGGTCAATTGAAACACTCAATCAGGTAAAAAGAATATATGTTCCTCTACCAGATCAAAATGTCCGGAGGCTTCTTCTCCAACATCAACTCAAAGGGCAAGCATTTTCATTGCCTGGTAAGAAGGTTTGTTTTTAGTTTTTACTATGGACTTCTCTTATGCATGTTTTTAGTATGCACCTGAAATTAGTTTCATTAGACATCATCATTGTTTTATATCTGGTTGAACTGTCACAATATCAGAGCTTAACTGGTGGCATTATTGTGCCAGCTGGTTCTTCATAACACTGATTCAAGCGAAAAATGCATACTGAACCTAGACCGGTTAATGGCACCATAGGTGCGACCTCTCTCATAATCCATTCGTCCTACGGCTGGAGCCAAATTTTGATAAATAGATGCTCAAAAGTGGAGCAGTGGCAGTCATTCAGCATCAACATTAGTCTGCACAGAAGGTCCACTGACCTTTCTTTAGCAGGCAGCACCAGTGTGTTGTGCAACCAATTAATTGTGATGAATCTGCTGTGTTTTGCTTACATTTTCCAAAGAGGATTCATGGCCCTTTCGCATTTCTCATGTGTTTTTTTTTTAATGCCATTAAAACTTGAAGCCATTTGAAATTAACATTTTTGGTTTTCTGATGACAAATCATGGACCATAATATTTCTGTTAGAAATCCACCTCTCAAGATAATTTTTTATTTGGATACCTCCATGGACTGAAGTGACCACTAATATTGTTCCTGACACAGGTGCTGACCTCGAGAGACTTGTGAAAGATACTGATGGTAAAGGACTCTCTGGTCTCTTGTCCTTTTTATCTGCATATGCATGTTTTTGAATTTCTGTTATTTAACTGAATGCACAGGTTATTCTGGAAGTGATCTACAAGCTTTGTGTGAAGAGGCTGCCATGATGCCAATTAGGGAACTCGGTTCAAGCATTCTCACTGTTGATGCGAATCAGGTAGGTGGCTGCTGTTAATGATATGATGCTCACAGCATGCTGGTTATTACTTTTTCTGCTGATAGTTATAGAAATTTTTAGAGTAAAAATGTTCCTCTGATACCAATTTCACAATCCATATTGTCATGAGCACCTGATTCTTGGCTATGATACTTTTTTGCCTCCCTTTCCCCTTGTTTCATGGGGAAAGCATTGCTACATCCACAAGGAGACAGTCTGAATTTATATGTAAATGAGCAGCAACGGACCTAGTTCTATTTAGACTTGTGTTTTTTATCCAAGTGAATGGTGATCAAGCTGGATGTGTATCCAGAAGTGTGTTGAGCAAACAGAAAACCTATTTCTGTTGAGATATGCTCATGTTTGCTTTGCTTTGAGAATTCATAATCTGTTTTTCACTGATTTTCAGGTCAGACCACTGAGATACGGAGACTTCAAGAAAGCAATGACTATCATTAGACCAAGCATTGTGAAAAGCAAGTGGGAAGAGCTTGAAAGATGGAATGAGGAATTTGGTTCTAATTAGGGATCTGATGTTGCAGACAGAGAGATTCTTCTGCTGTATGTTGTATGAATAGCAAATGCCGGCTTACAGTGTCAGCTATACAACAGAAGGCTCTTCAACTGAGATAGCTCCCTGCTGCATGCGGAAAAGCAAAGAACATATGAAGGCACCAGCCAGATTTTTTTGTTTTTTACAAAGAAAGAAAAAAAGGGGAGAAAGAAAAAGCCAAACAAGAAGTCTTTGCATAATGAATCGTTTATATTTGCCGGTGTTTATAATACTTTTGCCTCTTTTGTATTATTGCCTAGATTGAGGAGATGAAGAGATGAGTGTTGGGGCTGTTGACGCCTCACCTGTTAAAGTTCTAGATGGAGTAAGCACGAAAATGTAAAAGATGCAAGCTGTATAGAAAGTGTAAATGATGAAAAGGCAAAAGAAAAATTGTAGGATGATGAATTGGAAATATTTGCCATTGTTCTTATCCTAAGTATTACGTTGCTTATAATTTCTTTGTTGAATAGGAGAGGATGTACAAAGAAGAATGGGATACATTATCAGCATACAACTAATTGGATGTTTTTGTTAGTCAAGGTGAGACGAACATCGACGTCAGGACACTTCAATCTGCAGTGCATAGCTTTTCGCAGCTATCTTGTATGATGCTTGACGTTTGGTTGGCTCTCCAGGTTCTGCTAGATTGAGCAGTTGATTGTCGCAACAAATCGAAGCAATTCCGGATTCCCCAAGTGGTTCCAGGGACTGGCGTTGCCACCTAAAGTTGTATCCACTAGTACGAGTGTAGCACTGCAGTTGTCGCCCAACCAGTATGACTTCGAGCAGTCTTCCTGTGTCATTGCAACCGCTGCATAAACGCCAACTTGCATGACCCAACAAGGAAGACCATCACGATTTCTTGCAACTCAGGGTTAACTCAATTTCCTTCTCTCATGGCTTTCCTACAAACACAACGGTTGGACAACCCCAAAATGGAAACAAATCCTAGAGGTCCATCATCTTCACTATTGGATTACAATCAGAGAGTGTGCATCTGAGAGCCAACCCCTAGAACAGGTTCAATTATGGTCTAAAAAATGAGTTTTGGATGGGTTGGTGAGGTTTTTCAGAGACTGCACTGCAGAAATGAAACAAGCAAAAAAAAAAAAAAAATGCGTATCAGCCTTTCTTACAGGAAGCCCACTGTTCCACGACCTGCTACTGTTTCTCTGTATATGGCGAGCGCTTCTTCCATAACTTGTGCTTGTGCAAGCAACTTTGCCCTTGTCTTGCCAGATGGATGGGTCGAGAGATAGTCTCTCAATGCTGATTCACCAGTGAGCTGTCCCAGCTTTTCATACACTCTTGGGGCTATCCGTGGATCATATCCAGCAGAAGCTATTAGCAGTAACCCTATGTAATCGGCCTCTATTTCCATCCTGGTAAAAAGTTAACAAGTCTGTTAGATAGCGCATAGAATAAGGTCCATACCAAATTGCGAACCATGCAAGCTAGAAAGTAAATAATTTCTATCCATGCAAAATTTGCTACAAGTTTATCTGAATGCTTGGTTGCTTGCACTCTCTGTACAGAATGCATGTACTGCCATAATGCCAATGACAACATAGTAGATAACAGTGTATACTGATGCATAACAAAGCAATGGATGATCAAAGTAATCTCAACCTCACTTGGTACAAGTAAATGATAGCTTGAGCTTTATCATTAATTTAAATCCAAGTATGCGTTTTCTTTATAAAATAAAATATATTGTGCCAGTTGATAAATGAATTGGCCTCTGAAAGGTGAGGTAATTTTGTGTTCTTCTCAGTGCGGCACACAAGCATCACAAGTTCACCATTATTTATCTTTGAATGCTGAATCTGCCTGCAGCAAATATCAAATTGCAGAAAGTGTACCAATGTCAGCATCTATCATACTCAACCCACGTCCCATGTCATGGTAAGACCTTTAACACCCTTTTTGTGCCACCTGCTGCAGCGGCCTTCAAGCCCCACACATATAAACTACACCAATCCGGTGCAGGCAGCTGCAAATCAGTCACCAAAAACCCTTTTCTTAGTAAGATGGTATGCCACACAAAAAAGAAACCAAGAGGGCTACTGTTCATTTATTTATGCAACCGTGAACAGGTGCATGTCACCCATCCACTCCTGATCCAAAAGCTTGATGACTAACACAGAGACAGACAGGTGTGTTGACAACGTAGTTGGGAATCTATCCGTGTGTTTCTTCAATTCTTCAAACCAGTCGTTGTTCCAAATTCAAGTGCTCCTCAATTGTCCCACTTCATCTGCTATTTGTATTTTCAGCTTCTCACTAGGCTCTACTAAGATGTCCCAATTGCTCCTCAGCCTTCCACTACTGGGTATTTATATTTGTTAGCACTTCGAAACAGACTTCCCAGAACCCAAACGCTAATCACCTGCCAAATTGCTCCAAGCTATGAGCAACTATTTCTTGAGTGTTATAAATAGATGCATCCACCTTGTATAATTTTATTAAGGTCAAACGAAACTAGTCTCAGGCATAACAGTTCTCACCATATTCAACTGATCATAGAAATTAATTCAATCCCATCTAAACCACAAGTAGATTTTTCTGTAATGAAGGTTTGGACTCTGGACCTACATGCAGGCACAGTTGTTGTCCAACACTACATGGACGATTGATTCTGGTTATTTAATCCAACATGCGAAGGCAAATGGGAAACACGTTATCCTAAATGGCTGCAGAAAGAATTTACTGAGAAGACGTACTTCCGAGAGAATGGCAGCTTTAGTAGAAGATGTGACATTGCATTAACAAGATCAGGCATATAAACGAATTGGAGAAGAATCAACTGCAGGATTGCAAACCACAAGTTCCTTGTTATCCCTTCTGCAGCATGTCGTGCAATAGCATGTGCCACCTGATTAAAAAGAGAGAATTCAGACATCAACAGATCGTGCCTGAGAACACAACATCACACTCCATATGGATGCGAAATGAGTTTAAACTATCAAAAATGTAACTAGGAAGATATGGCACTACATAAAAGGAATTAAACCACTACATTTCGACTTGACAAGTTTCCAGCCAGAACTCATTTGAGTACTGCATTCAAATGTGCAATGAATACTGATCTAAATACCTCGTGGCCAATGACAGTGGCGATCTCTGCATCAGTCCTGAATTGGTCAAGCAACCCTGTGAAAACGACTATCTTGCCACCTGGTAGACAAAATGCGTTCACCATAGGATCATTCACAACAAGCACCTCCCAATTCAGTCCTTCCAAGTGCTGGGTTGCAGGCTGCCACCGAGCTGTCTGACCCTTCTTCCTACTCTGATGGACCCATTTATCATCAAGAATCTCATCGTCGCGGTGCCACTGACCCTCCGGCTTCCCTTCGTCTCCCTTCAATGCCTTGATAGTCTCCTCGGCACCATCATGATACTTTCCTCCTAGCTCAGGCTCGTCAAAAGCATACGAAGGATCACTCCACACCTGCTCATGGCTAATCCCACGCTGCAATGCCTCGATTACGTCTTTGGCAATCAATCTCACTCTGATGCTCTCTGGATGCAACGGTGGGAGGATCTTCCGCTGGAAAGCCGCCTTAATCTTCTGGAATTCCGCTTCTCCAATCCGCCGCTCAATGTCTTTTGACAAGAGGACAAAATGGGTGCGCTTGGTGTAGGGGATAGTCTCGAGATTGCCGTAGTAGATGGTGATCAGGGCCCCGGAGCCGACGATGACGACGACTAAAACAGTGCGCGGATTCTGGAACCAGCGCCGAGGGCCCCTACGCTTAAAGTGCTGAACTTGGTAGCGGTCGACGTAGTAGAATCGCCGGGCAGCAGCAGTATGGTCTTGTTTGGCTGGCAGGGGATTGTGCTTCAAGGGACAAGTGGAGGACGGAGAGAAAAACCCAGATGGGGATTTCTTGCCGGAGACAGCTTCTGCAGCGCGAGAAGCATTTCTTGCGGCCTGGGGTTCGGCCGCTGGAAGTTTCAAGAGCTTGGCGGACAAGCCATGAAAAGAATCGACGGCGATCTTTGCCTTTCTGAGAAGACCCATTACTGAAATCAAAGAATTCAATTGCTGTTATTTGATTTTTTTCATTCCCCTCCTTCTCCGGCAATAAGACGGAATTTCTCAATCGAGAGAAAGATGGATTTTTCGTTCTTCAAAGAACGATGTAACGAGTATTCAAATCATTGTAAGAATTTTTTCCGACTCATGGTGGGACGGATAGAGAGAGTGAAGGTGAAGGAGCACTGACGGCTGTTGCAAAGTATTTTTGATAACTTTTGTTTTTTTAAAATTTTCCAATGTCACTTTTTTGTTAGGACGGACACAAAGCTTTGTGTTGAGAAGTTATAAAATAGAAGTTACTGAAAGAAAAAAAAATCATTGGATATGATAAGAATATTTATGAATGATAATAAAGTTAAAATAAATAAATTAGTTATATAAGTAGTTATTGATTAAAAATAAAATAATTATATGAAAAAATGTTAAAAAATAATTATGAAGAGTAAAAAATTTTAGCTTAACATTTTTTTACATTACTAAATACAGCTTTGACACAAGAACAAAATTTTACCGGCCAAATTATACTCTTGATTCTGAAATTTTGTACTTAAAAAAATTCCAAGCTTGACCAGGGTTCTAAAAAAAAACAGGTACGGATTGTGATAAATTTTTCAAAATTTTAATATTTTTAGTACGTGTTCTATTTGTTAATATATTTTAATTTTATACTCCTTCGTCCCGCCACTCAAGCCAAAATACAACGAAGCGAAGTATAAACAAAAATTAAAAGTAAAAATTAAAAATTAAAAAAAAATCAAGAAACCCAATGGCAGAACAGAACAGCGGTGCTTCCCGAAGAAACCCGTGGCGTCCAAGCGGATCCTCGCACTGGATCCGAACCGTTTATCGAGACTCTTTCCTACTCGTTCATAGCTGGATTCATCCAAAACCGTCCGGCCCAACCGGGCAGGTCAGCTCCCGATGCACGACGGACCAGTCGTTCAGCCGGCTAGCCGTAGCCGTTGATAGAACGGGTGGCAACAACTGTAAGAGTGAGATCCGTCATACACTTCACGGCAATTGCACAAGTCCTTTTTCTTTTTTCTTTTTTTTTTTTTCTAAAGATTATTGTGATTGCACGAGTCCTTTTGATCGCAGATAAAAGCGATGATACATATTGATGGCAATTATTGAAAAATTAAATTATTTGAATCAGTCTTTAGTTAACTTTCAACGAAGTTGCAACTTTTATGAATTTTCTTGATTCGAGGACTATAATTTCTTTATAATGTAAGGTAAGAGCCACAAGCCCAAAGATGTTTTTCATCTAATTTTAGAATAGGATTTTTCCAAATTTACACACTATGTTGGGCCTTAATAATAAATATATTAATAACATTTTAAAATTTTCAAATATACTTATTATGTTTAAAGTTAATCTCAAAAATTTTGTAAATGCCCAAATTACCCTGTTATAAAATAATAAAAATGAAATTAGTTCTCCCCAAATTTAGAATTAATGTGCAATTAAAAAATCAATGAGTTATTACATTCGATTTTCGCAGTTTTGTCCAAGTTTGATAGAAATATTAGTAATTTTACATATTTAGTTAACTCATGGAACAAGTGTTTTTGAGTTTAAATACAAACATAGTAAATATATTAAGAATTTTAGAAATATTATAGGTACAATTGAAATTAACGTAAAAAATAGTGGGCATATTTGGAAAAACAATCCTTTAATATATGTTCAAAATATTTATATATTTATGGAATATACCGATACTTTTTATTAGAGAAATTAAATACTTAAGTAGGATATATTAATACTACTGTTGAGCGGCACTGTGCAACCACAATATTCTTTGAATAGTTGAATTCTCTACGCACAATCACTTTCTTAATACTAACGCTAGATAGAATTCACTTATGTTGTTCTAGTGTTTCAAAAAAGGATAGAAGAACGTTGGAGCTACATCTCTGAACAAATGTGGAACTTGTTCAATGCAAGTTGGAATAACTCGGAGGCAAAGTAATGTCTGTGCTGTCCGACTTCACCTTCCTGCCATATATACTCCATTCCAGTTAAGCCTTTCAAATAAGAAAAAGGGAAAAAAGTAGCAAAACCAAAGGGCAAAAATGTTTCAGTCTCGAAACTCGATAGCTAGTAGTAGATCGATCCTGGAAAAGGCACAAAGGACACAGACATGCATTTGACTACAATATTGCAGTGCTGGTTTTGGAAGAAGCTCTTTAATTATGTTCTGCGAATCCAAATTCGATGAAATCATGGTGGTTGAAAGTTAGCCCCCAACATTCATAGAGACAGATTAGTGGAAACCCATGATAGATTCGACTTGAGAGACATTGAATTATCATAGTGGGGAGCCATTTAGGAAAATGAACAAACCACCACCACTGCCATTCAGGAAACTGAGGCCTATTACCTATATCTAGCCAAATCAATGAATTCAAGCTCACATAGGGTAGACACAGGTTTGTAGGGATAAGGGAGGTGATGCAAGCTGACTAATACCTGGTAGAGCTGTCAAATCTGCATATGCAAACATAGAGTCGACAAAAGCACGGCCAGCTGAAACATGTTGCCGAACACCTAAAACAACATGGCGGATTGTCAATGCTATGACAGCCGAACATGTCGCATATATTCTGTGCACGAAAATGCAACTAAGATCTTAACTGAAGTCTCACACCGAACTTCCTTTGAGAAATTTGGATTCACCCTGTGCTTCGTCCATCGACGGAAATATCACAACCATAAGAACTGCTGCTTCAGCAATCTCCTTAGCTCTACAAGCAGTTTGGGTTGTAATTCATAGCATGCGGAAGCATTCCGGGGGTGTTTATCAACAACTGAAACTTTTCACTCTACGAATATTTTTTTTTAAAATTATTTCCTGACCACTTCATATATTTTTTTAGTTTTTTTTATATAACTATCCTACTTTTCAATTAATTAGGCAGAGTTACTTATATAATTAACTTATTTACTTTAACTTCATTATCTTTACTTCTCATTATTACCCTTATTACATTACATCATTTTCTCATATTTTAAAAACTTTTTCACCAACAACTTTTTATCAAAAATTTTATCATTTTCCAAATATACCCTCAAAATTATTAAAATAAAATGCAAATTATCTCTTGCAAGGGAAAGACACGGACCTCACCGCTTAAATAGAGTTCCTTCCATCATAACTTCTAATAAATAAAAACCATCACTAAAATTAAATGTGTCTTTACATAATGCGTCACTTTAACTTAAATTGAAAGACTTATTTTATTTAGATAACTTTACGTGGACAATTTTAACAGTTTGTTCCTATCATGCAACAGCGTGGTCAGCCGAAGTTTCAAGTAGCTTTCCTGGCAATAGATGCAGAATTCTTGGCATCAATCCTGCTCTCTTCATCCGTCAGAGCATACTGATTACATAAAGCACGATTTACAGCACCTTCTTCGCCAAAAAACATTACCTCATTGTTCTTTAACCTCGTCAGTTAGGAGCACACTGGTGGATTGCCCATTTCGTTTTTTGATGGCCCTTTCATAGAAAGATTGTAAAGGGAAGATCTCACCCAACAATGCATATATGCAAAGCAGAAAAGCATGAAAAGACATTGTGTTTGGAAATTGACAAAAATTTTGGATGAAAAGTTTTTTGTATAAATGTTTTTGGAGTAGAAAACATGATATGATATAGTTCGGGTAATGATTAAGAGTAAAGAAAATAAAGTTAAAATAGATAGGTTAGTTATATGAGTAATTATATAGAAATAATTGAAAAATAAAATGATTGTATATAAAGATATGAAAAAATAATACAAAGTTTTTATTTCAAAATTTCTTTAATTTACCAAACATGCCCGAGGCTCACTTTTAAGCAAACACCAAAGAAAAGCATGTCAAAACAGATGCTCGTCAGAATTGCCTTAATAATGAAAGAGATCACTAGAAGCGCAACTCAACCCAACCCGTCGAACACGATTTTTAACCGTGTTAAAATATGATTTTTCACAACTCAAACCTGAGAAATTTGATTTGTAAATATGATAGAGTTAGGATTCAATTGAACACGAAAAACGCTGAGCCCGATTTCTTATTTATTATTTATTATAGAAATATATTACATATAGTATTTAAACAATATTTTTTTATATTTTATGTATTTTATGTTATCTATATCTATATTTGAATATATGTTTGACATATTATAGTTATATTATAAATAAAGTATATTATTTTAATTTATGTTTATATTTTATTTCCATAATTAATCTTTGCATCCATCAATTTTCTTCCTCTATCTTTTTTTGTGTTAATTTTTTTAAAAAAATATTCTTTATATTACTGTATTTTTTTAAAATTTGTAATTTGACTATATACTATTATGTTTGCTTACATGATTTGTTATCATTATATATTTATATGAACTTATACACTTATCATTTTTAAGTAAAATGTAAATTCAGCAATATAAATCTCAACCCAAAACTTAATCTGAATCCAATTTTGAACACAATTTTTAAAAATATCAAATCGGCAGCTATAGCACTCTTGAGTTCCTTCTACTGAATTCTTATGCTGTGGGCTGATTTTCAGAGACGTTGCTCTATTCAAAACCCTCAATTATGTTCATTTTCTGTGATTATGGCTCGACAAAATAAACATAATTCCTCTCCCTGAATTTCAATATCCCCAACCACAATTTCAATTCTCTCCAGAGCCAACCACTCAGCCAACTGAAAAATCATCAGCCCAGGGGACACGCAAGCTCACGTCTCTCCAGAAACCCATCAAAGAACCAAAATCTCTCCCAAACCAATCCATATTTCGGATCGAAAAAGCGGATACCCAATTCCCACAACGAGCTCTGGACAGATGCACAGGATTTTGTGCTGTGAGGAAATAAAATCGATCTTGGTGTGAAAAATTGGACGCTTGGGGCAAATGTTACCTTCGGGGGTATAGCCCTTTGTCACGTGAATCTAACGCGCTCAAGGTCTTCGGTTTGAACTTTGAAACCTGACGACGCTATTTTCCTCGTTTTTTTCTCTATTATTTTTTAGAATTTCTCTATTTTGATCATATCTACTATCTAGTTTTAATCATTTTCCACCATATTATTTTTCAGAAAATTTCCATTTCTTATCATATCCAGTTTTAATCATTTCCACTCTGTCGTTATTTTTAAGAAGTTTGGCATTTTTGTTCATGTCCAGTTTTGTTCAATTTCATTTGGATATGACTTTTCAAGTTGATCGTATCCATTTCTAGTATTTTTGAAAATCTTGCTACCGATCACTTGCATTTTGATTATATCCATGCCTAACATTTCCGAAATTTTTTAACAATCATTTTCAGTATTTTGAAAACTTTTTTCCATGCATTTCTTGGAATTTTGATCATATCCATGTTTATTATCTTTGTAACTTTTTTTTACCAATCATTCTCGCTTTTAATTATGTCAGTCTTAAGAGACGTTTGGTAATGTATAAAATTGTGGAAAATGATAGGAAATGGAAAAGAGAATATTTTGATAAATATGTAATTGATAAAAAATGATAGAATGTATAATTGAAATAAATAAGATTGTTATATGTAGTTGATAAAAAAAATAATTGGAACATAGAGGTAAAAGTGGGAAAAATAGTGTGATTGACAGAGTAATAATTAGTTTGGAAAATCAAATCTCATGGTTCCCACACTTGGATGTTAACAAACATGCCCTTACCTCTTTTAGGACCTCAAAGTAAGTATGGTACATGGTCCTAATTATTCACAGCCAACAAAGAGACATGGTCCAAAATAGCATATGAAAGCTCTATGAAAGCTCTATTTATTTGGGGCCGGATCATTCACAGTTTCACACCGGTCCAAAAAATATAATTTTTTAAATTTTTTTTATCAAATTATTATAATCTAAATATATTTAATCTATAAATCAAACTTTACTAAGGAGATATATATAGGATTTTTAAATATAACATTTTTTAGTCATTTTAAATTATTAAAACATGACTAAAATACAATTATATTTAAATCCAAAATAAATATATTCTTTCAAAATAGTAAAACTTGATTTATTAATTATCAGTTTTATAGAAAAAATTAAGAAAACATATTAATGGGACCCGTCTGAAACGAGCATGAACTATGAAGTGATCATTTTTGCCTATTTATTGTGCATGGTAACCCAAGTCCCAAACGGCCAAACCCAGGAAAAAGAATACTTGCCCCAACCAATAAAAAAATTAATAAAAATAATGATAGTGATAAAGTATATCATAACCTTACAAAAATTACAAAACTATTTTGTACTGGAGTCTGATTCTATTTCTACTGATGTCTTTATATCTGTTCAGCAACAAAGGCCCAAGCCTGCAGTAACCATTGATCGTCGCTGCAGACGATTCATCCTCGACCAATATTAATGCATCCCAACCATTATCAGGCTATCAGCTGTCCCTCCAAGGAAATTATACAAACACCCCTCTCTCTCTCTCTCTCCCTGTCCTAATACGCCTCTTCTCATTTACGTCCCTCTCTGCTCCTGGAACCGTCTCAGTACTCCTTCCAGAGCAACATCAAACGCATCCTGCATAGTTCCCAAGCCCTCTTTCGGCGCAGCGTACACGAGCTTGGGTATGTACTCGACGATCTTTTCTCGCATTCGGCTCACGCGGTCCGGGTCGAGTCCCTCCAAAACCGCCCGAATCGAGGTCCCTTTCTGTACATCCCGCCGGTCTATGAAGACCGAGTACGATTCCGGCTCCATCGGCAAATGCCACGTGTACTGCACGTAGGCCGTCCGTCTCCAGAAGAACACCGGGATCGAACCGGCTACCATGCAGTCGAAGATGGACCTACGCGTGAAGCTGTCACCACGCGGCTGGAGGCAGAATTCCGAGTCGAGGAAGAGCTGCAGTATAGGCGCGGCGGAGCCGTTGGAGCATTTGCTCCCGCTGCAATCGACGGCTCTGCACGCTCCATCCGAATTGCTGCATTGATCGAGGAGAGTACCCCTGAAATCGTTCTTGAATTCCGACCGAGTGCCGCCGGCGAAGCAAAAAAGAGAAGACCGGTTTCGGTTCATGACATAGCTCTGCCATAGCCGGACGTCGGACACGGACCGCGGGTGAAAACCGGTTGGATACGGCACAGCCACGTCGAGCTCGTCCCAAGGGTTCCGCTCAATGAGGAGGCGAGTGACGTTCTTCATCCCGGGCATGTAGAGGAAGCTTCCGCCCCAGTCCTGGTCCTTGGAGCGGCGGAAATCCCACGTAATCCGGCCCAGCATCATGAAATGATTCCAGCCGCTGTATCGCCGCCACGGCAACTGCCGATCGAGCCATTCCAGCAGGGTTTTGCACAGAAAGTCGCGATCTTTTGCCGTGTGGTTGGCGGACCACAGGTATTTGCCGACAGCGAGGCCGCCGTAGAAAGGGACGTAGAATGCGGTGGCTGAGGAGAGATCGGAGGTGCGGCAGGGGTGATGGAGGATGCGAGTGTGGTAGATGATCTCGGACGTGAATTGATCAGTCGAAAACCACGAGGAATTGAGCGTCTCTGGGATGAGGCCTTGGACACCCGTAGCGAGGGGGCCGAATCCGTCGTTGGAAAGGGCGGCGCAGCGAGAATTCCAGGGGTCGAGTGAGTCACATTCGTCGGTGAGCTGGCGATTGAAGGGCGCAGGGAGGTCGTAGACGAAGACCTTGCCGGAGGAACAGGCGGCGGAGGTGGAAGGGCCGGCGGGTGGAGTGGGGAAGTTGTGGTGTGTGGCGACGGGAAGAGAGCGCGCCAGGAGGAGGAGGAGGAGCTGGAGGGAGAAGATGAGGAGGATAAGCCATGTGCGCGGGTGGATTACGACGAAATTGAGCAAGGCGATTAGGGGGTTTTTAGTCTTCTTGAGCAATACCGGCTCCGGCGACTGACTATCGGGCACGGGAATCATGAGAGATGAGTTGCGGGCTGTTTCCCGGCGGGGCTATGCCGGAAAAGACGGTGGGTTTGGAAGCGGAGAAAGAGATTGGGTATTTGGACCGGAGGCAGAGGCGTGCATAAAAAGGTCGGAATCCAGTTCGAGACTTGGAGCCTGGGAGATTAATCCATCATCGACCGAGCTGAGAGCCTCAACGTGTCGCCAGATTAATTCTACCGGTCATCGCCGGTAAGCGACTGCAAGGGAAACAGACGACTGCCAGGTGGCAGTTGCATGAACTTGTCGACCCGTCGGAGAATTTGACACGTTGGATTCCTGGCCCCACGTCCAGCTTTCTTCCATCGTGCATAACCGTAGGCTGCCCCGAGTCGAGGAATGTAAGATGATCTCTGCCGGTGGTTCCATGGGCCAGGAGAAATAGAAAGACGACGATACGTGTTCATCAGCCAAAACATGCACAGACGAGGAGGTTAGCGTGTAGAAGAGGCGGGAATCCAATGTGCGAACCAGGTTTGGTGCTAACAAATGAAATAGAAGCATGCCACTCGTTACAATCACAGTCTTGCTGATGCCACATTGCCACCAACAAAAACAGAAATGTAATCACTGACGCCGTGCGTATTTATGGCAGGTCTGATTTCATGTCTTCCTAGAAATAGATTTTGGAATATCCCGATAGCGGTAGATGCAGTAGATCATACTTTTACTTTCAACTTTAGGACCCAAATATCCTGATGGTGCTAAACATGTTAAAGATGAATTATTCCTTCGGATGTTAAAGATCGCTAAAACTAAATTCTAAAAAAAAAAAAAAAAAAAAAAAAAACTAAAACTAAAGCTGGGAAAATATTATTGCAGATTAATAAGATATTTAAATATGAAAATCTTATAGTCGGCTGCAACGGCCCCATTTCTTCATGAAGTTATTATCTATTTCATTTATTGAATGTGTTTGGGAAATAATATAATTAATGGAAGAAAAAAATTTCATGTAATTTTTTTTAAAATATGAATAAATAATATGATATAATATGAGTAATAATTTATAAACAAAGTGCTTCTATGAAAATTTGTAAAGAAACGATTGAAAAATAATAAAATAATTGTATAAAAATATGATTAAAAATGAAGTAATTACGGGGAGATTGAAAAGTTTCAAATAAGAAATTTTAATCATAAAAGTTTTATATGTAAACAAACATGTTAGCATTTAAAATTATTTAATTTAGTAACAATTGATTTTTATCTACATTAAATATGCATATGAGCCCATATATAAATAATATAAAATCAACATAATAAAATAATTTAATTTAAATATCAATTTTCAAGTAGCATCAAGGCCCATTCATTGGATGAGCAGGGCAGTACGGCTAGAAAGTAACATATCTTACGTATTTTCGTAAGTATTACTGAAGTTGTTATGATTCATGTACCGAGCTAGAAGATACATATGTAATATCAACCTAGGTAAATAAAAATCAAAATAGAAATGCAGAATACACTTGTTCGACCTTACCAATGTGTATAATTATTCTTGGCTATTTCCCGCAGGAAGCACGGCGCTTGCAAGGTTGGAATTTTTTGTTTTTTCCGACTTTTCTCCGTGTACGCGGCGTACTTCTGCGGCGGCAGCAGCGAACGCACAGGGGTATCATCAGGCCAGCTGGCTAACCTAATCCACAG
>JAXCLR010000073.1:5627374-5649680 GCA_035584095.1 Annona squamosa
TGTTCATAAATTCTTAAAAACTTCTTACTTGACCCGCAGTTTTACCCGGTCCGTTGACCCGATACCGACCCGAATTTTATCCCGAAATCTATTAAAAAAAAAAATGGTCAAAACGACCTTGTCCCGACCCGGTATAAAAAAAGAGTCAAACAAAATTTTTGAAAAATAAAGTCAGAGTTGGACACACCTTGACCCGTCCCGATTCCCACCCCTATTTTTTTATCAAATTATAGTATCTATTTTATATTTAATTTTTATTCCGAATTATTACTGTTATTATATTATATAATTTTTAACTTTTTCAAATTTTTTGTAATAATGTCTCTTTCTTTCTCTTTTTTGGATCTTAACCCTTAAAAAAAATCACAAGAACTCATTTCTGTGTCAAATGATCAGTATCAAATATCAATCACATCTATCGCTAAGACAATTTCATAGTCTGAATGTTCCTCGAATATATATATGCATATAGAGGAATGATTTTATTTGTCCGGGCTAAGCCGGACTAAGTAAATATCTCACTTAACTTACTTCAAAAAATTCATTTACAATATTTTTTTTGCTTTTTTTCATAACCTATTTATCTAGGTGTATTTATATATAAACTAAGTTTGACAATTTTGGAATATGTGTATATATTTATTTGAGATTTTTAAAAATCTATATATATGTATGTATTTAAAATACCTACATTTTTAAAATTTTAAAATATATATATACACATATCCAAAAATGTTAAATTTTGGTTTTTATGCTACATATACTTAGATAAACATATGTATAAAAAAAGTTTAAAAAATTATTGCAAATGAGTTTTTTGAAGTAGACTAAGTGAAATATTTATTTAACCCAAGTTAATAGGATCATTGCTGAAAAAATACATACTGTTGGAAACGAAAAGGATGTCAGAGATAAAGAATGTTGGATGTTGGAAGAAAAACTTGTTATCAGGGGTGTGTTTGGGAATGGATAAAATTTTTGATGAAAAGTTTTAGAGAGTAAAAATTGTCGAATGATGTGATATGATAGGGGTAATGATGAGGAGTAAAGATGATAAAGTTAAAATAGATAGGTTAATTGGATGGGTAATGATGAGGAGTAAAGATGATAAAGTTAAAATAGATAGGTTAATTGGATGGGTAGTTGTGTAGAAATGATTGAAAAATAAGGTAGTTGTATAGGAAAATATAAAAAAATTATTAAAAATATAATAATTATAGATAGTGAAAAATTTTAGATTGAAAAGTTTTGAGTTGACATTTTTTCTTTGTTGCCAAATACACCCCAGGTATTGGAGACGAAAGTAGTGGTGATAGGAGAGTGCTTATGCGAGAGTAAAAGTGCGAAAGAAAAGAGGAAACTCAAATATGAAAAAGCTCCATTCTACACGCTACACACTACACACACCTAACTGAGAGCTACACCCATAGCTCCCTTCCAACAGTTTGGACTGAAGCCATGCGAAATCAATAGACATGAATCCGAGAGCCACATGGGAACTCAGGTGTAGCTTTACCACACCTAATATATAGTGAAGATGGTTGATTATTTGATCTCTCATATGGAACCATTATTTGCTAATATGTTTGGTCATGACTCCATTTTTTTTTCTTTTTTTGTCTGGAAAATTTGTCAACCACATTACAAAAAAAACTTGGCTATTGCAATGAAATTTTTTGTTGCAATTGGTGAAAAAAATCATTGCAATAAGATCAATTGCAATGAAAAATGTTTGTTCCAAGTTCATTCCAACATGAACCTATTGGCATTTTGGAATGAACATGTGTTTCATTGCAATTGATCATATATTAGCAACAAAAAAATTGCCTTATTGAGAGTTAGCATAACTCAATCTTTTTCCTTTTTTAACACGTATGATAGACCTGGCAAGTGTTTTAAATTTAATTTAAACTCATTTAAATATTGTATATTTATTATTGTTAGATGAGATAAATAGTTAATAATGAGTGTTTATCATTTATATTAATAAGTAAGATAAAATAAATTATTTATCCTTATTCTTTATATAGGAAAATACCAATAAAGTGAAATTATTAAGATAAATTATTTATCCTTATTAATAATGAAATGAGTTTTTTTATACACAATCCTAATGAATATTATATAAATCAATAAATTAAAATTCATTGATGATGTTTATTTTCGGGACACATGTGAAAGTAATTTAATAATTACAGACATAATTTAATAGATCTAACACTCAGTGTAGGAGATGCAAGGAACAAATATTTTTGTAAAAACGTAATAATTTTTTATGTGGCGTGTGCCCGATAGCTAATAAATAATAAAGAAACCAAAAGACATAAACGTTATGCAATGCAATAAATGCATGGGCATCCCGTCATTGTAAAGTTAAACTCTTTTCAAAATCATTACTGGCCGAACCGTTTTAACTGGTTCTGTACAATTCATGTGACAATTCAATCTATGAAGTTTCTTATCAATTAAAATATAGTTAATTAGTGATAATTATAACAATGATATGTAATAATTTTTTCATAACAATACAAGGTAATAAAATCTCAAATATAAATTTTTTCTATAAGAACAATTTAAAATCAAAATCTCGAAAACTTGGAAATCTTCTTTTTTAACTGGTTTTGTACAATTCAAATGACAATTCGATTTAGGCAGTTTCTTATTACTTAAAATATAATTAATTAGTAATAATTATTGCAATGATATATAATATTCTTAATTATTTTTCACGATAATACATGATAATAAAATCTCAGGTATTAACTTTTTCACAGAAATAATTAAAAATCAATTTAAAATTAAAATTTAAAAAATTAGAAAATTTTAATTATTGATGACCTGAGAATCTTTTTTTGCGTTGTAGTTTGTATCATGCTAACGGAAACAAAGTGTTTTTCTCATTGCAATAGTGCACATCAATTGCAATCGTCTCATTGCTGGTAGTTGCCATAATAGAAACGAATTCTTATCTCATTGCATTTGTGCCCATCAATTGCAAGAAAACATCGCTTATTGCAATTTTTGGTATTTTATTATCTCCTTTTTTACAATGAGAATAATTTCGTTGCAATTGGTTTGTACGAAATCTAATTTGTTGCAATTGTGAATCTTAATTGCAACGAAAATACTTTTGTTGTAAATTTTTGTTGCAATTGTGGATGTAGTCACCAATTTTTGTGACGAAAAATATTTCGTTGCAATTTATAGGTCATGACAACCATTAAGAACGAACCTTCACTTCGTTGCAATTATGCATACCAATTCAACGAAAAAATTACTCGTTGCAATTGTCAGGTGAAAGTTGATCTACAAGTCTAGAACCAACACTCTTTGACTTTCAAAAGTACCAGAAAATCCACTTTTCTAAAACAGATGAAAATTTTGATAAAGTGGAATTCATATTGAAAAAGTGAAAGAAATGTATTTACAATAAAAAAATAAAGTAATTTTTCATTTGTATCTATGCATTTTGGGCAAAATTGCAAACATGTCATTATTTTTTAAAAAATTGCAAGCGTACCTATATAATTTACTTATAAATATAGGCATATCATTTCCATTAGGATGATGTTGCTAGTTGTTAAAATTTTAAAATGGCAAAAATGCCCCATAAAATATTTAATAAAAATGTTTCTGAAATTGATCGAATGTGTTATTCTTTAATAATTTATTTTTCTTTTGCAATTTTTTTCTAATATTTGCAACAGAAATATGAATCACAAATAATAATTTACTTGTTTAAAGGGCATTTTCTTAAAGTTTTTAGTTGTCAACCACACTACTCTAACATAAGTGATATATTTGCAATTTAAAGCAAATTACATAAATGTGCTTACAAATTTTTTGAAAATTAGTGAATATTTGCAATTTTATTCAAACTAAATGTATTTCCTAAAAATTCAACTGTTAGACAGGTTAAAACTATTATAATTAACGTGTATCTATTGTATAAACTTTCCATGACATTTTTATTTCCAATCAACCAACGAACGAGGAGGATGAGGATCACGTTAATTGGGTGTTTTGGAGGGTTTAGTGGGTGTGTAATTTCGTAAATGTGATTAAGCCAGGGTAGGACGTGATGTATTATTAATGGTGGTCTCGATTATGGTTCACGGCATCCATGAGAGATACATCGATAAGACACTTTTTAGTTTTGACAGCTGACGACCAACCCATGTGATGGAAACGGCCAAAGTGAAGCACCATTGCTTTCCTCATTATCTGGAGGTGGCCCACAAAACGCATCATCGACTATTTCAAGTTTAATTTTAACCAATCGATTTAAGTCAAGTCAGTGATGGAAATCAATCAACGGAAATTCGATTTGTGCGAGGGATTAGACGAGGATGTGTTATTATACATGGAAAGTCTGTTTCGAAAATGATAAAATTTCTTTAAGAAAAATGTTGGGTGTAAAATAACTGTTACTGCTACCCTGTAATAGTTCAATGACGGTTTTAATCCGCGTTCTTGCCCATCAGGCCATCATTGCCCGTGTTATCAAACAGCAGGAAAAAGAGATTGCAATGGAAGCTACAAATTGCCACGATTTCCCCGCCTACACCCTTGGTACGGCCTTAGACCCACGATAACTCGGCGACACGCAACATGCCGTTTTAAATGTGTCGGTGGAAATATCATTCCGATGTTTTTACTTCTTTCTTTGTTGGCACAGATAACGTAATCAGGTGTGACTTTTGATCAAATTTCTTTTCGCATGTATTTATTTTTAAAATTCAAAATGAATTTTTAAATAAATCTATTAACGCCAAATTTCACCTTAGGAAAGGTACAGGAGGGCCTAAAAATGAATAAAAAGTATTTAAAAATTTTAAAAAGGTCCGTTTTGTGGGATTGTGCTTGATTGTAGATGATCGCGCCCCATTAGGTATAATCGTAAGTCGTACAATTATGATGTTACCAATCTCCCTTGCCGACATAGCAATGCTGCAAACTTATATAATTTTTCTTGGCTTATTATTTTTTGATATTTCGAAATAAAAAACAGATAAGAATAAGCTATAAATTTTGAAACATTTTGCATAAACTTATCTAAATGAGGCCATAAGCATATAAAAAAAATTTTCTGCACTTCCCGGTAAAATAAGTACTTGATTCGCTGGACAGAGATGTCCAAAACACACACCCACACACACATATATAACAAGTGGTTTTCATTTTTTAGGAAAAATATTAATAATACTAAATTCCAAAGGCAATGATTCAATAATGTGAATTGCAAGGTGGTTTCATGCAGCTCATTTTTTAATTTTGAAATGTATTTTTTTCAAATTTAAGCCATTAAGTTCGTTTGTGACCCTTTATTTATCATATTACAAAATATTATTTCATTAGAAATTTAGCCGAATGATCACCTATGACGCAGTCTGAAATATGATGGTTTTGGATAGGCCTAAAAATATATTTTTTATATATTTTTAAATTTTTTTATAAACATATTAATCTAGTGATATTTAATTTATAAACTAAGTTTTACTATTTTTAAATATCCACATATATCTATTTTGATTTTTAAATACAAAAGTATTTAAGACACTTTAAATAGCAGGTCTGAAATTCCCAAATGATGAGTGTTGGGAAATTTATATATTTAGCAATTGACATCTTTTCAAAGTGAATCTAAGATTTTTGTTTTTCCCAAAAGCGTGTAGTTTGTATAACATATAAGATTTTCAATATATTTATTTGTGTTGATAAGAAATACGTGAATTTGGATAAACATTAAACCTGATTTAGGAAAAAAGTTTAAAAACTGAAAAAGAAACACATGGATGCAGCTCGGCAGTGCCCACATTTGAATTGTTATAAGAATTCTCTAGCAAAATCAACGTATGGGCAAGAAATGTAAATTTTCCATCGATTTTTGAACTGTTATAAGAATTTTATATTGTTCCTACTTCCGCCGATTTCAGTCCAAGGAAAAAGATCCCGCCCGTCCCGGAGTCAGGGCACGCGCTCTATTGATTTAACCGGCAACCGAATCTGCCGACGTCGCGAAGCCCCGCTGCCGATATCTACCACCAGATGCTTGCGTACGCGTGTTATGCGTCACTCTGCGCGTGTAGGCTGCCAACCAATTCGCCAGGGTATCAATCTCGGCCATCGCCTTCTGCACAATTTACCGCCGAACGATAAATTGAAATTTAGAATGTGCTCGATAATAAATAAATTTTTTTATTAAAAGTTTTAGAGAGTAAAATTTGTTAAATGATGTGATATGATAAGGGCAGTAATAGGTAGTAAAGAGGATAAAGTTAAAATAAGCGTGTGTTTGGGAATAAAGGTGTGCTTAGCAATGTGCAGGAAATGTCAAGTTAGAACTTTTCAATCTAGAATTTTTCACCTTTCACAAATAACATATTTTTTAATTATTATTTACATTTTTCTATACAACTACCATACTTTTCAATCATTTTTACACAGCTACCTACACAACTAATCTATCTATTTTAACTTTATCTTCTTTACTCCTCATCATTACTCCTATCATCATTTGACAACTTTTACTCTCTATAACTATTTATCAAAAGTTTTATCCATTCCCAAACATACCCTAGATAAAACTTTTGAAGAGCAGAAGTTGTAAAATAATATAATATAATAGTGATAATGATGAGAAGTAAAGATAATTAAATTAAAATAGATATGTTAATTTTATGTATAGTTATGTGGAAATGATTGAAAAGTAGGATAATTGTATAGAAAAGTGTGAAAAATAATTAAAAATATAGTAATTATGACAACTGAAAAGTTTTAATTTAACAATTTATACTCATTGTGAAATACATTCTATACTAGTTAGTTATATATATAGCTGTGTAAAAATGATTGAAAAGTAGGATAATTGTATAAAAAAATATGAAAAAATAATTAAAAATATTATAACAGTGGAAAGTGAAAAGTTTCTGTCCGTAGCCTCGCTAACCCTTAAGAGAGGCTCAACTGAGATATTTAAAAATTCCCAGACAGCGAATGCTTAACAGAAAACCCTTCCAGTACACCCGTGTCTCACTCGAAGGAGATGCGCCCCGCAAGCTGATACCGTTCGATCAGTGGGCCTTGCACCATGCAATGTCTACCGTCCTTCCGTTTTACGGCTTTGCATTAGATGGTGATTTCAAAATTTGAAGTTTTCAGCAGTAATTTCCGGCCGAACAATGACTTACAATCCCACTACGATTATATGCAGACGGTTAAAATCCTTTTGGGCCGTTTACGAGTTCATAATACGAAGGTCAACTAGCGGATGGATTCGAAGCCAGGAAATATTTTTAATCCACATTTGAATTCTTAACCGATAATCATACGAAAACGAGTCTTTGTAATGGACGGTTATTCGTTAATTTGTATTTTCTTCGTTGCGAGTCATTTAATTGCACGGTACTGCAGAGCACCTGTCTTCCAGTTGTAAATCACGTTGAGAAAATGAGCGCGCGCGCGTATAAACAAAAAGATTAAGGTCACGGGCTCCCACGACGTCCACCGCCACGGCACCGCTCTGCTCTACGCAAAAGCCTTCCAGATCTGCACTCTTCCATGGCAGATGGCTTTCTCTAGATCTTGCCGCCGCAGTTAGCTAGCTGGGCCACCACCTTGTTGGAAACCAGGGATCTACCTCACAGCTTCTAATCAATGGCGAATCCGAGATCTCACCGGAGGATGCTTCTGGGGCTCCTCTTCTTCTCCGTCACGGCTGCATTTTGCTTTAGGGTTTCCTTGTCGGCCAGGTCCGACAAGGAGATTCGGGAGAGGTTTTACGGGAATTTATCTCTAGACTCGGCCCCGCCGGATTCTGGGGAGGGGAGCATCGCTAAGATGTTTGATCGAGTGCTGGAGAAGGAGTTCTCAGATGGTGATCAGCCGGAAGGTTTGGGCCTTCTTATGTCTGCTTCGATTATTTCGAAATGGAGAAAAAGTTGTTTTTGTCCCCGACATTACCGTAATTTTCTGCGTACTTTCGATGTCGAGGACGAGGAATGCTCGAATTTAATTCAAAGTCGAAAAATTCATGGAACTTTTGTTGTTGTGTTTGTGACCAATGATGTATATGTGGCGTGGAGATGGAGGAGAAATACCCTATCATTCCCGTTTCATTGGACGAGCATTCAAGAGCAGGGTTGTTTCCCAGTAGGCTAACCAAATCATGGAAATCTGCTGCTTCGAGGAAGATTAAGAAATCCATGATAAACATTTTACTCTTGTACATTGTGCTTTGAGCCGTTTGGATGCCCTCTTATTCTTGTGCGTAGTACTGTTAGAAGATGACTAGACATAGAAAGACCAATGAAACTATTGAAAGCATTCCCTTTATTCCATGGCATGCTACTAGGGGTTATTGTGAAATAGGAAATTGAGCCTAGACTAGGAATTCCATGATGAACTTCATGGACATGTTGCACTGGATTTGCTGTGCTTGTTTTTATGAATGATTTGACTCTGGTTTGTTTGGATGGACCAATGAATATAAGAACATCGTTTAGATGCAGATTAACTGTGATTCCACTAAATATCTTAGTAATCATACCCAGGAAATCTTTGCTATTTGACCATATTGTCAGAACTTATATGAATGCATAGTAAAGTTAGAACTTACATGAGAACATATGGCAAATTTGATGGTCATCTTCCCACAATGAGCAACTTCAACCATCATCGAATCTTATCTTCACCCTTAATCAAAAGCTCTGGGCTTCAATTCGCTTAATCTTTGATGTTTTTAGACTATGGTGATTGTGAATCACCGGAGACAGTGTACCTTTCGTACCTCCTATATTTCTGGCCACAATGTTGTTTTTGAGGATTGGTATGAGTAGGATTCTGCTACTATTCAGTTATAACACATTTGGCATGTAATGCTGGTTTTTTTAATGATTCTTTCATATATGCTGCTGTTCTTTGGTTTTTGGCCCTGCGTGTTGTTTTGAGAAAAACTATTTTCTGCTGTCCTTTTTCAACATATTAAGTCCCTTTTGTCCCCAAATTGGAGCAGGTTTCAAAAGACAAACAGTATTGTGAATTGAGAAAAGAAATTACAATATTATTTCCAGTATTTTGAATTCACAAAAGAAGTTACAATAATATTTCTACTTTACATAGCTAAGAATGAGAATATTAATGCGAAATCTGGCACATGGTATTTAGTCATAAGATGTATGGCAAGGACTTGGCAGCTTGTTATTAGTGAAGTTTTTGTTGACCACTGCCTGATAGGATTCCCTGACTATTTTATTCACTCTTCTGTCTGTTTCGTTATGAAGGCTGTATCCCCAAACAAATAACCTCTTCCAATGTTCTCATGTGAATCTTTATTGTTGTTAATTCTTTTGTTGATCTACTGGTGCTAATTTAACAGACTTTTCTTAGTAAATGATCTTTTTTATGGTTCTTTTGGCCACAAAGATTACATCATCTGGTCAATAGTCTGTTCTTAGGTGACCTGCGCAACTATTCACTGCTGTCTATTCCCATAAGCTTCTCATTATTAGTTGAAACTTTAGTTGTTACTTATTTGGTTGATCTCCTCAATTCTACTTTTCCAGGACCTGATACCAGCAATTTCAATAGCAGTGTAGCTGATAAGCAAGTGGGTGTGACTTTCCTCTTGAAATTTCCTGAATGAACTCATGCTGTATTGCAGCAAGTGCTTCTGGTCATATGAAATAACTGTTGATACTTTCCTTATTGCACTGTTTTTTGAACAATGGCTACACACATGGATTTCCTGAGTCATGTATTTCTAGGGCTTGGGATATTATCAACATGTGCAACTGAATGAAATGAATCTCTGATGCATAACCATAGCATATTGATATATAGAAGTCATGCTTTGAGACATTCATTCATTGTTTTTCGGTGTGTTTTGATAGGTTTTTTGCCTATATTGTGTAGGCTGTATTGGAGACTGTACGCAGAATTAATTCAAAGTCTAAGAAAAATGATACGCAAGAGGCAAAGTAATAAACCAAGACTCATGACTTCTTAAAATTGAAGTGCCTAGAATGGATGTGTCATTTTTTTGTTAATGATGGAGGCAATTTTCTATCTTGCAGTGGTACCAAATCTTTTCAGCTACAAGATGTTTTTAGCCTTGAAAATGACAACAGTGATGATGATGATGATACAACCTTGATAGATAAAAAGGTGAGTCAAGGTTTTGCCTGGGGATTAGTAGGGTGATTTATTTCCTTTCATACAAAGACTGAGGGTATGTTTGGATTGGAGGGTGGTTTTGGTAATCTTAGCGATGGATTATGATACCAGTATAATGTCAACCATAAAGTGAATGAAAACAAAATAGATAAACTTGTGGTTGGAAAGATAGGTTGATGAAAGAAAAAGGTTATGGGGGAAGTATGCTTCTCTGGAAATTCCATACACATCCTGAATGCTACTTGTACTAACTCTTATCTGATTGCCAGTTTAACTTCTTGCTGTTCTCCATGTTAGGACAATGTATTCATAATGTCCAATCGAAAGTCCAAGTATCCAGTGCTTCAAGTAGATTTAAGGTATGTACAATTTAGATTGTTTGGTTGATCAAGTTTTTGGATAAAATTAATATCCAGGGTTGTGTTATAGTACCAGAATGTCCATGTTGTTTCTTTGTGGGGAAGTCGACTGGATTTGCTTTCTGATGACTTGTCTCCACTTTTTCTAACAATGTCTCTGTAGGTTCATTTCTGACTTGGTGGTTGTAATTGTATCTGCAACAATTGGTGGAATTACCTTTTCATGTTTGGGTCAACCTGTAAGTATCCTTCCCCATACTTCGAGTCGCAGACCTATGGGGTTTGTCATGCACTATGAAATCTGTGTTGTCTAGTCACGTGGACATTCTTTATAAACTTAGTTCTTTATGACTGTCTTTGCTAGGTTATTGTTGGATATCTTCTTGCTGGGTCTATCATTGGACCTGGGGGTTTAAGTTTCATCAGCGAAATGGTACAGGTATGCAGATGCTGTTTTCTGAACTCATGATTTGTCTTGCAATTTGTAGTTCTTTAATTTTCTTAGCCACCTTTTTTTAATTTTCTTAACCACCTTTTGTATGCTATCTTCTTGTTTCTAATCAAATGTTTGCGAGTCATGTATTGTTTCCTTCCCTCCTTGCATTCAGGTTGAGACTGTTGCACAGTTTGGTGTGGTCTTCTTACTTTTTGCCTTGGGCCTTGAATTCTCCTTGACAAAGGTATGTTCAATTTGTTCTCTTGGTCTCTCCCTCCTCCACAACTCCATCTTTTTTTTCCTCATTCACAAGCACACCTTTTATTTTTTCTATTATTTTTCTTTGCTTCAGTATGGCTCATCTTATTAAAACATTAATGCAGTTAAGAATTGTTGGAGCTGTAGCTGTTCTTGGAGGGCTTCTTCAAATTGCTATTTTTATGTTCTTATGTGGAATAACTGCAATGGTAAAGGAGAAAACACTGTCTGCTAAAGTTATATCATAACTCATAAATGACTGAATAATACCCTTTGCTTCTTTTACTGATTGTTTGGAATGTTTTCATTTGACTGAGAGCCTCTTGTTTATTGGACATAGGTATGTGGTGCAAAGCTATCCGAGGGAATATTTGTTGGTGCTTTCTTATCAATGTCATCAACAGCTGTGGTTAGCATATCCTCTCTCTCTTCGCAACATTTTCTCCAGTTACTTTCCAGGTTTCATGGTTTGGTTAGTTTATTGTATGGTTTTCATTTCCTTTACAGGTTTCAAAATTTTTGGTTGAAAAGAATAGTACCAATGTACTTCATGGTCAAGTCACAATTGGAACGCTTATTTTGCAGGTTTGTTCAATTTGGCTGATAAGTGAATGTTAAACCTCTGACTTTTCGTAGAGCTTAAAGCATGTTCCCTAATATTCATTTATCTCAGGATTGTGCTGTTGGTTTATTATTCGCCTTGCTTCCTGTCCTTGGTGGTCATGGTGGTATTTTTCAAGGAATAATGTCGATAGGGAAGCTGTAAGTACTTCAATTCTTAATGTTTTGGCGTAACCTTTTAGATATTATTTCAAGGAACATAATTATGGGATTTTATGTATAGGCTTATTGAAGAGTTAAATGAACATGGATGGAAGTAATTAAACAGGTCAAGAATTGTGCAATGGAATCCATACAGCCAACCTCACCTTGGTGGGAAATGGCTTATGATGATGACGCTCATTAAGAGTTATGCAGTATCTTCTGCCATTCAATTTGCTTGATTGTGATTATTTTGTTGCATTTTTTGTAACACCTCAACCCCCAAAACAACACTTTCATGCTGAACTTGGGCTTGAGGGTTATTTGTCAGGATCTATCATGTGTGGGCTTAAAATCTGCTTACATAAAATATCATGAAATTTTTGGCAATTGAATTAAATCTAATAAAATAATAGCGGAATATCTGTTGAATCATGCCATTACATAATATTATTACAATGTCATCATAAAAAAAATAAATAAATAAATAAATTGAATCTAGTCATGCTTTTGCTTCAATGTCAGAAAATCACCCTAGGTGCCACCTACTAGAGTATCTCTAGAATAACAATGACATATAAACAGCATGAGTAAACTTAGTAAGTAGAATGAAAGAATTTTATGCATTTTATAGTCTCTAAAATGCAGTATATTACTATATGTCCCTCTCTTTACTCAATATCTAGCTTAGTGAATTCACCTACTAAGCCTATCTACCTAATGTTGTGCATTGATAACTTAGGCAGGCCTTAAATGGTGATTTAATTATGAATATACATCCGGCCAACCTAACTCTATGATCCAAGCCCTAAATGGAGAATCAGAACCCTCATTTGATTTAGAAGGTCCAAAAACCTACAAATCGACTCTTGGATCACCTAAATTAGAGTTCGAGGTCCATTTTTATGAAGGATTATGCATGGACGGCTTTGGACTTGCCACGTGGCATGCCGAAGCTGGCTACTGCTGTGCGGGCCACTGTTCGGGCCTGGGCACCGAGCCCATTTCTCTGTCGATTGGGCCGCTCTTCTTTGGGTCATGCCTATTGGGCAAAGCCCAGCTTGCTATTGGTGGGGTCGTCTCCTCCAGCTGCCATCCTGTTGGGCCCTACCTGGCCCAGCTCATCACCGAGTCTACTGGGCCCAGTCTGCTTGCCCACGAGCCAGCTCAGTTGCTAGACTCGCTGGTTTGGCCTGCCAGGCCTAGGCGCAAGCCCAGAGCCCAGCCAGAAGAAGGTAGTCGTTCAGTCCTTTTTGCAATTCATTTCAGCGGAGTTTTCTGCAATTTCAATCCCTTCTGGAGACCCTCCTGTAAAATTTCCATAAAAACCCACAAATTCCATCATCTTCTCCCTGGGTTTCGGTGAGTCTAGCGGCCATGAATGCCATCCAACATTCATCATCTTTTCTAGCCCGAAACTCATTTTAGACCTACGAATATTATTATTATTATTATTATTATTACTACTACTACTACTACTATAAGCAGCTTTGCTTCTATCTAACATCATGTCATGGATTTCTTCTCCACTAAAAGAGATCGCAGAAGGAAAATAGATCTGGAGATGGGTTCCCTGTAAAATCTGGAAATGGGTTACCTCTCTGGATGTTGTGCTCATGATCTACCTAGCCATTCCATTCAAATCTAATTTTCAATTAATCTAATACTCATTCAAAGTACTAAAACGAAATAAAAATACGTAAATCTCCCACTTACCTTTGTTGGAAAAAAAACAATTTCCCCAAAAATGTGCAGTTTGCTGTTTTGTCAAAATCTTTTCTCCATAGCAAACTTAGCAGCAATTTGTTTCCTTTTGAATTGTTCACCATCCCAAATCCGTCTCCCCCTTGGCTTAATAGGCACCAAGGGTGTTACTTTTCGTGGTATAAAATCCGGAAAGAAAAATCCCCAATTGCTGCCACGGCACCCATTTTGACCGAGCATTACGGGCCAGAATTTTGACTTAGTAAAATAAAATTCCTTTTGGGGAAATAAATAACACAATATATACACACACACACATACATAATAACATTACTTTTGTGACTGCTCAAACCCATGTAGGTTTTGGGTCAAATACCCTTCTTACCATGTTGTAAATGACTTGTAAAGGTAATATCACAATTATTATTTTCTAAACCCTTTTTGCCTAGGTCAAAATTTCAACGGTCAAAGGTCCACCCGACACGTAGGCTTCTACATACTAAAAGTACACTTTTGAAAAGTGTATGTTACACTTTCGTTTTTAGTTTAGACCAGATTATTGTCTTCAGGCGACAATTAAAGAAATAGGAAAAGGAAAATCTTCGGTTTTAACTCTTTTAAGTTGTTTGTTCTTTGTTCTTGTAGTGTTTCGCTGATTTTGACCTTTTAGGTTTCAACTTGTAAGCTTGATGCTTGATCCCTGTTTTTACTAATCATATTGCATACATTTGATCTGCAGGTTGTTGGTGTTATCCATGTTCCTAACTACTGCTTCTTTTTTGTCTTGGTCATTTGTTCCTCGATTCTTGAAGCTAATGATACAATTATCATCTCAAGTAAGTGATTGACATCAATGATTGGGTTGTGGGTGATTTATTGCCTTCATGATCATTTGTTTGTTTGTTTTTTGTTATGGAGGCAGGAAACTGAATTTAAATATACATTTCAACCATGCTCTTGAGCTTTTCCTTGGTTCTATACTTCTTAAGAAATAACTCTTATTTGTTATTTTTCAAAGTATTGTTAGAAGCCTGGTTAGGCCAATTCAGGAGTCTGTTATTTCTAGTCATGTTTCTGCACAAGTTGGATAGATTTGCCGCCTATGATTTGCACTTGGATCTACATTGTTTTTAAGGATAAGTTTATGCTGCAGGCTGCTCACTAGAACTTGAAAGTTTGGTTTTTAATACACTGTAAAATCCCATCTGCTGACTGTCTTTCCAAGCTTGCCTTGAACCGCAGCAACTGCACAAGACTTGGTACTGTCTCTTTTTAATGTGGGATGATTCACTGTCTTGAAATATTAGTTTAAGCATAGTCGTTCAGATAAAGTTTTAGAATTGTTTCTGGATAACTCTTTGCAGTTAATGTGACAGTGTTATGCAAATGCTGTGCAATTATATTTTTGGAACAGTCCTTTGTGCTATTCCATGATGCAAGATTTCACTGCCACATGCATTTTGAAGATTCCAAACAGAGCATTTTGACTCACAAGCAATGACTTGCCACACTTCATCAACAAGCAGGCACTAGGATTGCATGAGCTACAGATTATTTTGGTTGATGACAAATACGTTATCACTCCATCATAGATCAACACCATCTTTGCGTCCCTAGCACGTCTTTTGTGCACATGAATGAAAGTTATGAAATAAACTAAATCCTATCTTATGGCTAAAAGCAAATGTATTACATTTAGCACACCACTTCCAGTGTTCTCTCTATCATTCACCTTTTGGGGAAGGCAATGTGCTCTGAGTTTTATAATGGCATGTGTCCTCTCATAAGATTTTGTAAGCTTAGATAACGTGATTATTATTTATGCCACTAGCTGATGTAGCACTGCTTTGCAGACAAATGAGCTTTATCAACTTGCTTCAGTGGCCTTTTGCTTATTATCAGCCTGGGTAAGCTCAGATTTGATTTCTTTATTTCTCAGATCCAAGAGATTAGGCATCCTGTTTTCATCTTTATTTTATCATCTTATATGATTATTTCTAGAGAAGTATCACGAATTGAAACCCACGCCAAAAAGAACACAGGCGGTGTACCTTTGTATCACACCATGTGACACTTTTTCCACCTGGAGCACCAAGGATGCATATTTTAAGAAAGGTGTAAAAATGAAAGGAAGAAAAACAAGAAATGGAAAGGAAAAAAAATAAGGAAAAAACGAAAGATATGAACTTTCCACATTGTGTTATTTATCTTTAATGCGAAGCTTGTCAGTCATGTCTAACCTTTTCGACTTCATATGCAACTCTTTCAGTGCAGTGACAAGCTGGGTTTAAGTCTCGAATTAGGTTCATTTGTTGCTGGTATGATGATATCTACCACTGACTTTGGTCAACATACGCTAGATCAGGTATTGGTTTTCACTGATTTTATGAAAATTGTGTATTTTGAATGGCAAGGACATTTTATCATAAGAGAATGAGGACCAAGGGCCCCATAAATCTGGTAAAGAGGCTATGGATTAATGTTGCTAGAGGGCTGAGAAAGTCTTTGTCAGTTCCTAGTGCTTGAGAGGTCGTCTTATTGATGCCCAGGGCACACCTAATGGAGCTCATATTCTAGTGCTTACAGTCTTCCGGGGGATTTTAAATGAAAAGATGGTTTACAGAGAAAAAATCTCCCACCCATTCCATGAAGAAAATGTGATAAAAACTAAAACATGATCGAAAAGATTACCCTCACTTTATTTTGGCTAAACAAAATAGCTGTTCAGCAGCATAGACTCTACCATGAATGCTTTAATTTTTAGTGTCCATATCCATTTCCAAGTTAGAACAATGAACCAGCATGCCAGATTTCCTATCTGGCTCAGAAGAAATATATCATAGAAAATGTCAGAAATGAAGCAATAGTCTGATCTCCTTCTCTTGGATGACATGGCTAAGTATGCCCATCAGTAACTGGCACCTTCCTTCCTCAGAACCATTGTTATCGTCATTATCTCATCATCATCAAATGCATATCCTGTAGAATTGCTCTACAAAAATCTTTCTTCTGATTTTCTGCTATTAGGTTTTCATTTTACATTAGAGAACTCTACTTAAGAGCAATTTATGGGTCAACATGACAGGCTGAAGGCATTTATGTCAGGATTCTTATTTAGAGGGGATTCTGATGATTTCTGTAATGTATGATACAGAAAATCATAGTTCCAAATGCATGTACATGGCCACTGTCACCGACTCATTATAGGCTATTATTCATTTGATGGCATGGAGACATTGGTGGGAGGTGCTGAGCAGAGACTGGAGTACTTATGGTTGATGATTGTGTGCTCCATGCTAGTTGAGACCGAATTTATTTAGCATTTGCTAACTAATTGGTAAGAGGCTTAGATGGTGATGTACATCGTTATTATGCGATGAGGACATCGTGTTCTCTGTTTCCAAGTGCTTACTTGGATTCAGGAATGGTGTTCACTTTGAAGTCTTTCTAGCACTACACCATAAGACGTGTGACTCCGAACTAATTGATCCAATACTTTGTGCAGGTGGAACCTATACGTAATCTGTTTGCTGCTCTATTCCTTTCTAGTATTGGAATGCTCATACATGTGCAGTTCTTGTGGAACCATGTTGACATATTGCTTGCGTCCGTTATTCTGGTTGTAGTGGTTAAGACTGCTGCAATCACTGTGGTGACCAAAGCATTTGGTTACAGTATCAGGACATCATTCCTTGTAAGTGTTTGCAAATCCTTTTTAGGAAGGCTATATTTTCTTAGTACCTTAAAAGTCTTGGTACATGATGGTTTTCTTTTTTGTGCTCGTTTGTGCTCCAAAGGTTGGCGTGTTGCTTGCTCAGATTGGTGAATTTGCTTTTGTTCTGTTGAGTCGTGCATCAAATCTTCATCTTGTTGAGGTGCTATTCAGTTCCTTTTTTGTGACGACATTTGCCTCTTTCTTCATCTTTTGCATATTTTTCAATGATCTGTAATCTGGATTACCCTGGTTTTAACTATCTTCGATAAGCTCTCCCCCCATTGGAACTGTATAAAAACATGATATGGGAATGATGGCAGGTTGCTATATTTTTTCTTGTGGTATAGAGTAGGGCTGTATTTTGGTTGGGTTCAACAGAAATCTGATGAACCCAAACTCACGTTCCAACCTTATTTAAGATTTGCAAATTATCTAAATTGTCAGTTGCCCCACTATCTCCACGCAGGCCTAATTTTTCCTTGCAACTTAATTGTCAATCCAACATTTCAACTTGATTTCAGATTTGCAAATTGTGTAAAGAGTAGTTGCCCAACTATCTCCACGCATGCCTGCTTTTGCCTTTCATTTTAATGTCAAAAACAGTTCTTTATGTTTTCTCATGTTGTAGTTAGCACCAAATATTATCTATAATGATGTCTTAAGAAAATTATCCCCAAAAAAATCATAATCAGAATTATCTATTCAATTTGTAATTTCAGTTATGAGCCAAATCCAACACAATGTTTTTAGGGTTGGGTTAAAAATAGAGTTATAAATTAGTGTGGTGTTGGGGTCATCCTGGCCTGGTTACACATTGATTTGGACAAATTCCTGTCAACTTGGATTTATATCTGGGAAATCCAATCCACACTCCACACTCTGTATTCCTGGTATCCAGCCCTGCAATCTTCTGTTTTGATGAATTGGATTGTTTTATGCACTATCATTGTCTTTGTTTTTATTGTCTGATTTCCTCTTCGTCAATATCCAAATTGTTCAGCTTTGCATAATTTGGTCATGGCAAGGCCAAATATCGTGTCTCCTTCCCATTGTCTTGTCTTAATAATGTTTCTCAATTCTTTCCATCATTCAGGGGAAGATGTATCTTCTTTTGTTGGGAACAACAGCTCTTAGTCTGGTAGGTCTTTGTGAAGTGATGACTGCTCTAGTGCTTTTCTTTTTCACTTTTCTTCTCTGTTTTGTCTGGCTATGTACCTGACCAGGAATCCTTGCAATGTAAATCCTGCAGGTAACGACTCCCCTAATGTTTAAGTTGATACCTGCAGTAATGCATTTGGGTGTGCTGATGCACTGGTTTCCTTCTGAGAGCAGTACTCAAAATGAGGTATTACTGTTTCCTGGCATCCCATAAACTGATCAATAAGATCTAAACAGAAACCCAATATTCATTCTTTCTTTCTGCTATTTATCTGAGTCTTCACAATAACTAGCACCCAGCTTATGGTGAAGCATCGCGAATGCCATGCTCCCTCACTCTTAATGACTTATATTCATGATTTGGAACTTGCTTTGGAACATGATGGTTCAAGACACCATAATTAATGGTCTCACTAGCTTCCCAAAAACATGTTTGTGCTTGAACTGTGAATTTGTTGTGAAGATGGTATGGCTATGGCCAAAATTTCTCTGCAGCGTGGAGTGATTCTCTCTTTCCCTTTCCAGGAAAGAACTTCTATTCTTGAAGTTCACAATAGGTTGCTGTGACCCGGCACGTCGATGCTCTACCATTAGACCACCCTTGCCCAAGTAAAGCTGGTTCCAAAGGATATTACGAATTATCTTCTAGGGGACTTTTTGGATTGGCATTCAGCATGCGCTTGTAGGAATCAAATGTATTGTAGCCTTGATCCTGATTTGTAAATATGATTTTTCCTCCCCTTTTTGGGTCCTCGAAAGGGTATAATTTTGTTGCTGATTTATGAAGGAAAGTGTAAATGATTTGAAAAGTAAATGTCCATTATTTGATTAGTGTTTTGTTCTTTGATTTATCCCTTCTTTTAGCATTTATGATTTCCAATTATTCCGATTGTTGAAATGGATGCATAAACATGCTATCAACTAGACAATGCCATACTGTATGTGCACTGCAACTTCATGGAGAACGGCATAAGCAGACCACTTCGGGAATTGTATTCTTCCTTTTTTCTTTTCTTTTCTTTTTTGTTGTTGTTGTTGTTGTTTTGAGGGTGCTTCCTTTTTTCTTTTCTAAAGTAACATTTGTTACTCCCATCTATTCCATCATTGCACTTCTTTATCATCCTAATTTTCTACCACTTGTATGCTGTATTATAATGGGTGTTTGGTGATTACTGTTTTTGTGGAATTAGGGGATAGGTGGAGAGTAGGAGAGAATATTTTGGAAAATTGCACGATTGAGAGGAAATGACAGAGGTAAAGTTGAAATAAATAAAATAAATTTGATAAAGGCAGTAGTTAGGAAAAATAATTAAAATGTAGGAGATAAAAATGAAAAATATGATTATTAATTGAGAAGTTCTTGGCTTGGGAAATCATGCCTTCACAGTTCCCTATCCCACTCTACGTGCAACTTTCCAGACAACTACCTAAAACTTATACTTTAATGCACTCAATAAATAAAGTAAACAAACTTTCCAAAATAAATATATAAATGACAGGAATGGTAGGATTATATAAATAGTTAAAGCATGTTTAAAATTTTAAAAATCTCCAAGAAAACAAATCTTGGCCATTGATATGAGATTCTTGTATTCACTGTGTCATTTGTTCGTCTGCGGGAGGAAAGGGGAAGGTAAAAAAAGCAGATGGAGAGAAGCAAAGGTACAATGTCCGATCGAGTGAACAATTAAAATAATAACAATAACAGTGGAGAAAAATAAAATGACTAAGAAAATTCTACGCATGACGACAACGTTGAGAAATTTTTCCCAACTTGGAAAGATTTTGGAGTCACAGGGAAATAGCTTCGGAGCGAAAGTCGCATACATCCGAGTGCCTATTTGCTCGAAACTTATCGTTGCAATGATAAGGTGGACAACACATCGCATGCATGCAGCGTGATGATATCTAAAAATGTCTCGGCTGAGCTCTGCTCCGCTCCCAGCTGTTTGCAGGGATTCTGACTGACGCCTATCATCTCTTCCTTGGTTCTCGGGCACTTGCAGCCGCCCTAATGGAATTGAATTTAAAAAAATAAATAGTTGTAAATCATAAGATTAATAAATCACACTAATCAATTTAGTGTGTATTTTGGTTGGGGATAAAATTTTTGATGAAAAATTTTGGAAGTAGAAGTTGTCAAATTCATGAAAAACGACGTGATATAATAAGGGTAATGATGAGTAGTAAAGAGAATAAAATTAAGATATATAGGGTAGTTGTATGAGCATCTATGCAGAAATGGTTAAAATGTAAGACAATTGTATAAAAAAATAATTAAAAAATAAAATAATTACGGAAAGTGAACAGTTATGAAACGAAAAGTTTTAACATTTTTTGTTCCAAACACACCCACCCTTAAAGAATCGGATAATGACAAGGGAATGGCAAAAGGTAAATTTCGAATAGAAGGGGACCTTTTTTTTTTAACGGAAAAAAATGATAATTTAGAAAGTTAGAAATTAAGGGGGTGTTTGGCAATGACAAAAAGTTTTCACCTAAAACTTTTCGATCTAAAACTTTTCATTCTTTATAACTCTTCTATTTTTTAATTATTTTTTTACATCTTCCAATACAAACAACTATATTTTTCAATCATTTCTACACAATTTCTTATACAACTAACCTATCTATTTTAATTTTATCCTATTTACTCCTTTATCATTACCTCTATCATATCACATCATTTGACAACTTTTATTTTTCAAAATTTTTTACGGTGTGTTTGGCAATCAGGAAAATATGTCAACTTAAAACTTTTCAATCTAAAACTTTTTACTCTTTATAATTATTATATTTTTTAATTATTTTTTCACATTTTTCCATACAACAATCCTACTTTTCAATCATTTCTACACAACTACTCATACAATTAACCTATCTATTTTAACTTTATCATCTTTACTTCTCATTATTACCCCTATCATATCACATCATTTGACAACTTTTATTCTCTAAAACTTTTCATCAAAAGTTTTATTCATTCTCAAACACACCTTAAAAATTTTATTCATTCCAAAACACACCGTAAATTAAAAAGATGGGCGGGCATGTATGTGCGTGTGAGTTTTAAGAATTTTAAAACGGAGGAGTCCGTCTTGAGCATGGTGCCTGTAATTCGATTCCGTGGACGCGTTTTTTAAGAACCATGTGTAATGTGGGGGGTGGCGTTCGAAAATGTTGGAAGCGCCCCAAATATAATCACCGACTGTAGCTGTGCACGTCACATGCCATGTTACCCCCACCGCCCCCACACACAAAGTAATCCACTTTCCTCCGTCTATTTTCATATTTTTATTTCTATCTCGAAAATATTTTTAGCTTTCCTTGTTTAGGGAAAAAACTGAAATGGCAAGAAACTCACATTCTGGCTAGCGAGCGATCATACTCAGACCTATGAATACACAAGTCCGCGCTGGCGAAATAAATAAAAAAATAAACTAGCGGGCAAAGGCAAATGACCAGCCGCAGTGATGGGTGGTTTGAAGAGAACATCATGGATAGTGGAACCCCCGACCGAAGACTAGTAAATTTCTGACAGTCGAGGAGGCTCGAGTACAGCAAACAACGACAGGCTACGGTAGAAAAAGACTGGAGCTTGTCAGAGGGGGAGAGAGAGAGAGAGAGAGGGAGGGAGAGCGCCTTGAACGGCGCGTCGCTTATAGATCTCTCCCATCGATCTTCGCTGCTCTCTCTCGGTAGCTAGCTACCTGCATCCACTGGTCCACCACCATCGAACGG
>JAXCLR010000073.1:5666637-5698354 GCA_035584095.1 Annona squamosa
CAATGAGAATGGATGCTATGAGAAAGCAAACTTAGAAAGTACAGCAAATGATACATTATAAGATCGATGAAGGCATAAAACTTTGAAAAGCTGATATTAACAAAAAACTCAAATTCAACCATGGAGTCTGTTTCATCCAAACGTTTAACTCTTGAATGGCTGGTTGAATACTTGAATTCACCATCATAGTTGATATGCTGGACCAAAATAAGTGGTTCATATTTCAAATGTCTTCAACCAAGATTAGATATGGAACCATAATTGTTGAAATTATATAATTGAAACCTCTTTACCATCGATTTGGATTTTATTCCTAATAGGTGGCGAGTTTCAAAAATCAGTTGCACACTTTCTTCCATCAACCTTCTATTTTTGCTGGGATGTAGAGCCAGCCACTACCAATCAACAGTGAGGAGTTAGTAAATCATACACTAGACGAACAAATAGAGACGCTCTCCAGGATTATGACATCTGCAACTCATGGTAAGAAAGAATATCTAGACATATGCCGCAATGACGGCCTCCACCAGCTACCATAGTACTCCACTGTGTCAGTTATGCTGGTTTCACCACCGAACAACGTTTATGAACATGCTGAAAAGTTAAAACAGAAATTTAAAAAAGAATAGCACGGTGACAAACCTTACGAGGGTACCCTCCCTCCAGTTTTTGTTTCTTGATAGCAGGACTTTCATTCGCTGATGAATTCTCTGCACTTTTCAAATTTTTCTGATCCGATTGCTCATGAAACCTACACATAATTTACATAACTAACATAACATCATTGGAAATGCATAACTTGCATCTTAGAACAGCTTTCCTTTTTTAGAAAACTTAAGGATTCAGGAATCAGTATCCACAATAACAAGACAGGACTTCAAAGACATCCAAATAATAAAGGCCAAAAAGGCAACCATATCTGTTAAAGGCGCAAGGTGCACAAGTAAAGCAAGGAGTATATCACATAAAATCAAATAAATTTAACAATATGTGTAATTTATAATGATAACAATAAGATTATGTAAATATTCAATATAATATTAAATCATAGACACTGTGAATAAAGACAATCTCAAATTTCATTAATCCAACATTCAGTTGAAAAAGAACAGTGAAATTTAAAAGTCGAAACACCGTGTGAATGTTAGAAATTTTTATATTTTTGCATGAGTTTAATGAGGCCCACCCCAAGGCACAAGAACGAGTTGCATTGTATCTAGAAATAAAGCATCTCTGACAGTATTTGAAAGAAAAACAGGATTTCAGGAAAATACAATCACTGCATATGGAACTTGTGTCAGCGATCAGCTAAATAACAAAAAAAACCTTCATGGCCAAACAAAATTGTATATAAGACAAAGAAGTTTGAACTAGAAACGACTTTTGCTTCAATTGGCTGGAACTTTTGATATCCCTTCGTTGAGTTTGCTTGGCCAACTGACTTGCTGTAGGTTTCATCAATGTTGAGACTCTTTGAAAAGGTGCCTTGATAGCTGATGTTATTTTTCCTTTGCCTACATCGGAGTTTATGCAATTAGAATATTTCCATTCAACAAATAAATAATCAAGAGGATATGTTTAGAAAAAAAAATTTTAAAAAAAGAAAACAAAGAAAATAAGCAATTATGAAGTAGAAATGTATACAAGAAATTTCGCAGGAGTACATGGCATGTCTTTCTGGTTGAGAATTGAGGTTGTTGAGAACTCAGGTTGATAAATGTTTGAAAGACAGAAATTATTCAGCAAATGAAAACATTTGAAGGTGCATAATATATCAAAGGATGTGTTTTGAGGCAACAAGTGAAGGTATACACTTCAAAAGACAATATAATTCATGACAGAGCAGAGAGTGACAGAAACAGGATCGTGAGTAGATAGTGATATCTGCAAACGGTTAAACGGCATACCAATTATAGAAGGGTGATAACATGGGAGGAAAACTTTTCATCTCCTTCTCGATATTCCCAAACAGACCTAAATCTTGTTTAAAAAATTGTAATGGTAAATTTAATATAAAGGGTTCAAATTCAATGGAACCGGTTCCATGAACCTCCCCATCTTGAGTCAACCTTGATGATAAATCAAAATCCAAACGGTCATATTATTCAACATCAATTGTCTTATCATGGTATTCAATCAGAGTCTTGAGTGTACTGTACATGCTTAAAAATATACAATATATATAATCATACGTAAATTATGAAAAACACTAACATCCATTTGCATATGCAATAAAATGTTATAATACCTTCTAGAATAATTTATCTATAGAGAGAATATTTTAGATGGTTTAATGTTTAATTAACAGCTTCGAAAATTTCTATATAACTTAAACAATTTTATTATGTTGATTTTACGCTTGAATCAAATGGGGCCCACACAATGGTTTAATTCTGAATGCAATGAGGAGTGAATCTTGTATAATCATCAAGGTGGGCCTCAAATGAAGAGGTTCCATGAATTCAAATTCTTGGAAGTTGGAATAAGTTCCATTGAATTTGAACCCTAATAGAAAAATAATTTACTGAGATTTCAAATTTTATACAAGAATATAAATAAAAGACAATTTCTTTAAGAAATTAATTTCTTAACATGCTGTTTGGAAAAAAACTGAAGATCTGTGGGTCCTCAAAAATGCAACTTTTCCAAAATATGATGCTTACAAATTTTACTATGAGCTAAAATCAGCTTCTCTCTCCAGGAAGAAACTTACTGAAATTGAAAGGATATTTTGAACCTTTTCTTGAAAGGTTAACAAATGAAATTGTTGTATCATCCGATTTTGCCATGACCTTAATACAATTAAAAATGGTCATTTCTCACTGCATGCACATTACTTAGAGAGCCTTTTCAATGGATATTTCATCAAATAAAAAAATAACACCTGTTCTAGCATCTTTCCCTGCATGAGAGATGACATCAGCGCTATCGGAACAATCCATGATATCTGATGACACTTCTTGCTGCAAATTTTGGGTGTCTTTGTGGTCACTGAAGCAACTCCCAGCCTCATGCTTGTCACAATCTTGCAATCAAATACAGAAACGTCATGTCAGCGAAAAGTAAAAAAGCCAATTCAGATAATGGTGCTTGCGTGTAGTTTTCTTTCATAAACTACTGAAAACAAGGATTCTGTAAAAGGCCTCTACAAACTTGTTGAAGCAAAAAATGTGGTGGAAACATCCAATATGGAAATATTTTTAAGAAAAGCATAGCAAGCAACATTATTGTTGGGAAAGGTAAAGCATTACAACTATGCAATAGCAAAGTGGGAGAGAGCAACACCTCCAGATCTCTCGTCAATCATGGAAGAATCAGACTCTGATTCTGAATGATCAACACAGGAATTGATCTCTTCCTCCATTTCGGATTCGTCAAGCATCCCCCAATTCTCGAGATCTTCTTCTAAAATCATCCTTGCAACGTAAGCTGGAAAGAACAATTGCAAAACCAAGAACAATAAAGTAGTCACCAAAATTGGTTATTATAATGGTAAATTTTCAAAACTTAGGAGACATTATTAATTGTTACTAGATGATGGATCATGCCAGCATATGTAAAAGTTTTGAGTACGTATTCCCAAAGTTAGCAATTTCTTTGCCAAGCATAGTCGTGCATTAGGCAAAATTCCACGGTCAGGTGATCATTCATAAAATTAAATAATCACAACCAATGCTCGCGATGAACAAGGGCAACAGCATAGGTTGGCAACATCCAATGGAGATTATTGTTTTGGGTCGTTCTCTAATACACCGTCGTGGGTCTTATGACAACATATTTCAGCATACAAGATGATTCAGACGACAGCTCAATCTAGCATTCCCTGTTTCTGCGTTCCTCAACGTTGAGAAGATGCGCAAATGTAAAGCTACAGGAACAAACACACGAACGGTTCATCTTCTTAGAAGACATGCGCACAATGCAGCGACTGTCTGAGTGAATCCGAACATCAGAAGGACGAAAATGAATGCGTTACGAACCATATTTGCTGATAAAAAAGAAAACTTTCTAGGTTTGTCCTTACGAGAATGAGAATAGGTGTAGGCCTTCTTGAACCATCGCTCAGCTGCATAAGTTTCGGCGGGAGATTCAGGACGAGTAAAATCGAAGTACCGGGCGGCATCAAATTCGTAGTCTGGATCGATTTCGACGTACTCGAACTCTCCGCCATCAAAGAAATTCTCCATCATCTCGTCCATCTTCTGGGTATCGAACTGGTATTTCAGGAGAAGAGATGAGCTGAGAAGGAGGACGTGGGTTTTCTCGCTCTGTCTCTCTCTTCTCCTTTGCAGAAATACAGCTGCTTTCGAGAATCAAAAGCCCTAAAATGAGAGAGAGAGAGAGACAGAGAGAGAGAGAGAGAATGGCGGAGATCGCTTTGAATGCGCATTAACGGGGAGGAAGGGGAAGAATACGGATTTCTGTAGCGCAGGTGTACGTCGGTACTGCATGTTAGAAAATCTTTCGAACGGTGATGTTGCGAATATTTGCCATGAAAAGACGGATATGCCCCTGATGCCATGGCCTTCACAAGAAAATGCGCAATGGGTAATTTGCATCGTGTCACTGAAAATTTTATTAAACTTTACCCCTTTAGTTTTGATATTTGCATTGACCCCTGAAAATACAAATTTTTTTTTTTTGCGTCAATACTATAAAAGAATTACCATAAATCTACAGGACAAAAAAGTCCCTTAAATGGATGATATGGCTTTACGATAATAAATATATTTCTAATCTTCAATCAAAACAAGGAAACGAACATGGATGGAATTAATGTAATTTAAAATGCGAAACTAATTTTTTTTTTAAAAAAAATTGCAATATCAACGCACTTCGGGGCAAAAGATGGAAATTACCCACGTGTGATGTAACGGCGTTGGGACAGTAGAGTCTGGATCCACGGATGAGGGGCCCATCACTCATTTAGTTAGATTCTTTCCTTCTTGGTAGCTTACAAAAGGGAATATGCAGGCTTTCTGAACGGTCACATGCTCAGAGACCGGAACGCTTTTGCAATTGATTCCACGAAAATGGAATTCGAATCACTCTATCCCCCTGTTTCTACTCAGATTCGGCACCCCAGCGGGGCAATCTTTGGGGCCCCTAATCAGTGGCCCGTGAATGCATATGCATGGGGCCAACGCAAAGCAAGATTCTTCACAAACAACTCGTGAGCAAGACACGTCGCCTCTTCGCGCGGATGATCCCGTCCAATTCATGAACACGATGACTGCCATCTGCATGGACCTTTTCCCAAGTTTTGAGTTAACGGTCACAACGGCACACGCTCGTCTGCAGCTGCAAGAATGCCCATCCATCCCTGCATGTTTATTTGAGTAACGACTCATTCCAGACAGAAAGTCTGTGGGCTTGTAAGCCCTTACCGTCTTGGAAAGCGATTCTCCTCAGGTATGCGGCTTCAGCCCTGGCAACAGGGAGAGCTCCAAGAAACCGTCTTAACGAAATCTACTTGCCCAGCCCTGGAAGTGGCATCCGGTTTGGTTGAATGGGCCAACGAAACTGTAATTAAGAAGCCAGAACAGATCAGCGCATCCAGATTAAGCGTAAAAGGCTCTTGGGCGAGTTGGCAGGCCCGTGGTATAGAATGGGCTATTCTCTCCACTGATGGCCCATGACTTCAGACCCAGCTTCGTCCATCAATGCATGATGATGACGATGAGTCCCAATTTAGGCTTATGAATGAAATTATAATGACATTTTGTGCAACCGACAAGCGTATATGCAACAAGCCTTGAAAACGCGCTTGCACCTTGCAAGTGTCATGATTATTGGATGGTCCATTCTGGATGAGTCATGTAGGCAGGATACTGTGCATAGAGAAACTCCGGTCTAAAACGGTATTATCCTAAAAGGAAATATCAGAAATTGTAGGAGGCCAGAGCATGAGTACAGATTGCGTGACCGTTGTTCTCCACACGCAACGTCCCGCACCATTTTCGACGAGACCTGCTTCAATGGGAACTCGTTTGTGGGAACCCTCCTTGGAACTCCTTCGAAAAATAATAAAAAAATTTATTGTTTTGAAAAAATCAAATGGTTCGATAAATTTAAAGTATAATAGTGACCGTTGATAGTAAAAGTTATAAAAATCAGATTATAGTAATTAACAAAAATATAATTGAAAATTTTCAATGATGGATGTTGTTTTAGATATAAATAACACATATGATGCAATTTATATAATCCAAAACGTTATATACACGTATTTTAACTAGATAAGTATAATAAAGTCTTCCATGTTACTAAAATTATGTTACGTTATTTTTACGTGATGAATTTGAATTTATATTCTTTTACAATTTTTACTTATTTAATACTAATTGACATTTGATTTGTATGAATTTTATTATTAATAGTCAAAATAATACTTGTTTTTTGATGGAGAGTCAAAATAATACTTTAAATATAATGCATGATTGGATTTTCAAAAATCAACTAAAAAATATAATTTTTAAAACAGTTCTCACGGCTGGAGTTCCCACCGAAGTCCCTCTCATTTTCGACGGGTATGAATTTTGGGATTAACAACTTTTTTATGGATATTTAGATTACAATCGTCTCAAATATTGTCTTACAATCAAGCTCTTAAGACATTCTAATAATTTTCTCTTGCAATTCTATAGTCATTTAACAATTTTTCTATTTTTATCTTATAAAAAATACACACGCTTCCTCTCAATGGACGCTCTCACACGCATGGGGGAGATAGATGCCACAATACTGCTATAAATTCACCCTACTACAAATGCTATCCTGCGATTTTGAACCTACCACATGGCTCTTAGCTGAACGGTGGGTTACCATGGGTGAGATTAACAACTTTTTTTTTTAAACTATACTCACCACCCACCATTAGCGCGAACTAACAATGGATGGGGAGGAAGACTACAAAATTCGTTAAACATGATGATGTCCTTACATAAGAAATTAGAAGTATAATGTGGTGGTCATTCAGGCCAAATTGATTCGGCTTCCCCGCTGCATCGTGCCACCATATTTCCGCTACAAAGCACATGGGTGAAGATACAAGATTCAAATTCTCTTGCCAAGCTTTTAATTCTATTTACCCATGAACCCAGGGATAATAGGACCAGTCTGTCGCTGTTTAGCAATGTGATGACGATAAGAGAATCGGACACCACTACAATCCTGTGGTGATTTAGTTCCAGCACCCATTCCATTCCAAGGAGAACACCGTGCGGGAGTCGTATCCTAGATTTCCTGTTGTGTTCATCCTTTTGCACCGCAAAATGCTCCTTTGTAGTCTTAGATTATAGCACTAAAGCCCATCGATCGATCCTCTACTTTAGCATCCGCATCAATATTTAATTTGAGGTCTCCTCTTTTTGGGGGAAACCATTTGGCCGGGTTGATTGGGGTTAGAAACCCACCTTTCTTCAGTGTTGTGGCCGCCATGACCTGTTGGATGAAATCCATTACCCATGATGGGGTATTACAAAATGTTGGCTTTTTTCCTTCTCCATACAACTGGTTTTGGAGGAACCAAATCCACCAGCACGTGCACACAAACATCATTAACGCATATTTGATTAACAGCTTTTTAGTCCTACGTACACATCACCATGCTATTAGTTTCTTGCTAGTGATGTGTTCCCCACATAATTAAACTAGGAAGCCATAAATGCACATCACTGGGGCCTTACTTCCAAGCATCTTCATTCGTTTCTCACGCTCAGATCGCGAGGAATATTTATACTTCAATGGAACTGATAACGTGCACGCAACGGCTGGTAGGGACATGCCCCCTGAGACAGACAGACAGACAGATAGATGCGTCATGATCCAAAATCAGTTTATAATCAATCCAATTCCTGCTGTGAAAAAAATCCACCTGGTAATTGAAGGACCTGACAATGTGCATTTATGCCAGATCGTCGCTGCTTTTGGTGAGTTTGGTTTGGGTACTTCGGTTTTGCCATTTCTAGCTGCAAGGGTTTTCCTCCAATTCCTTTTTGCATATAGGCAAGCAAAGCTAACTGAGGATCCTTCGAACGCGGAAATGTGATGGTAAAGATACAAAACGGGGTAATAAATCAAAGATTCTAGGAAGCCCCAATGCATGTTGGTCCATGGAAGAGCAAAATGATCACTAACTCTCTAGTACTTAAAATTTTTTTATAAGAATTTCTAGTATCTGGGGTGGATTTGGATTGTTTATGGGCTTAAATCTGTCCCAACCCTTTTCCTCTGTGAGTTCGATTATTTTATTGTCATGGACCAAAATTGGGCCTGGTAAATATGGAAGAGACACTTTCCAACATCAAGGCACTGTCGCCACGAAGAAAGAAGTCTACGGCTTTGCTGGAACTGGAAGAGTGGAAGATATACATACATGCGCCAAGGCAGTGACAGCGGAGCTTCCATCGAATGTGGCAGTCGATAAATTAATCCCAAGGTGCTGTCATTTTCGAATTATATGTCCATCAAATAATGATGAAGTGAGGCAATGATAGCTTGAAATTTTGAATAATCGGATGATAAGACAACATTACAAAGAGCATATATCAAGCAAAAAGTAAAGTAATTAAAAATAAGTAAAATAAATAAATGTCATTTCATGATACTTTTCCACACTAATTATTCAAAAAAAAAATTTCCATGTATGTAAGTGTGCTTGTGGACTCAGGACCTTTGCGGAGCCTGAAGGTCGCAGCTTTTTAAAGGGAACAAGGCATGCATATTGGTAATGGTAATTATGGTTTAATTAGAGGCAATCGTTACTTGTAAATTTTAAAATCACCGTACTTTGATCTTTTTTTATTAACAAGGAATGATCATATTAGTCAAGACTAAACAAATATGTCACTTAGCCCATATTAAATAACTCATTTACAACAATTTTTATATTTTTTCTTCATATACTTATTCATCTAAGTATATTTAATATATAAATCAAGTTTTACCATTTTTTGATATATATATATATATATTTTTTACATTTTTAAAGATAAAAGTGTTTTAAATATATATATACACATGGATATATAAAAAATATATATATATTATCAATGAGTTTTTTGACGTAAGGTAAACCGAACATTTATTTAACTCAGGCTAATAGAATTACTTTTATTTCTTAATTGTGCACCTTCATGTGCATGCGGATCTGCCCATTATTGGCTGTGATACATGAGTGACGTGAACCGTTGGAACGTGCTGTCCCACCAATTCTTTCATTTTCTCTTACCCCAATCTAAGCCCGACACCAACCTTTCCGAAGCCACAAACGTCCACCTTCCCCTCTTCAGTTTCATGCCTCCTGGCTCTAGCTCAGTTTAAAAAATAATGATAACAATAATAATGTCCCCTTTCATTGATGGGTGCAGCGATAAAAATAAAATCATGTTGTGAACAAGAGGATGGACGCCAACAGTCTCTTACCATAAAGGTGTGGCCAACAGTCTCCCTGAGTAGTGGGCTGATTGAAGACCATGAGAGTGACTCTCCGATGGACTTATGGCGGCCTCGTTATTTCCCTGCTCCATGCAATTGCTAACCTTTTTGGTTGGATTTTTTTTTTTTTAATCTTTTATAATAATTGGACACCAATGATTTCTTCTATCATGCGCATGCATTGTACATTCACCGGCCTTTACTTCTTCTCAGTTACATTTCATTTAAAAGTTTTCTATTTTTGTATGTCACCATCCAATTGCTCGTCAATATCTCGGTGAAGATTCATTTCCAATCTAATTAACACTACCAAAATTTTAAATTTTAAAATTTTGAAACGAATTATTCTAGAATGTTCTTTTAAAATAGTGGTAAATACAATAATGTCCAACGTACAATCTCGTATGGTTGCTCGTAAATTGGTTGATTTATGGGTAACCGGAATATAGTTTTAAAATTTTTTAAAAAATTTATATGCAAGCTTCTCTTGAATCTAACACCAGATGAAATTTGATAATTTTAGTTTATTTAGCATTTTACTTTATTTTTCAAAAGTCAAAATAAAATACGTAATAACTCAAAAAATTATCAAATCCACTTAGTGAAAGATTTGAGTAGATTCGCTTGTATACAATTGTTCTAATTAAAAAATATTTTTCAGTCGCCATAGGTAATTTCACAAGAAACTGGTCGTAGCCCTAAAATGTATAAAATGAATAATACTTTTAAGACACCAGCAACGTTTAAGCCTTTAAGGTTCCAGTGTTATTGTTTTATTTGAGCTTATCTTTTAGTTAAATTAAAATCCGGCATTGGCCATTGCATTTAAAGTTGTTTCTTATTTTGGACATTGATATGCTTTGTGCACGTTTAATTTTTGTAAAAGCTTAATTTGATAGAAGTAATAAGTGTATAGTCAATATAATGATACTATTTGACTTATATAAATAGCATTTTCAAAATTTAAACTTAACATCTATGCCGTACAAAACATTTTTTGTATACCAATATATAATTCTATAAACTAGTTATACTATAATCCTATTAAGGGTGTATCTGTTTACAATAAAAAAAAATTCAAATAAAATCTTTTCAATCTAAAGTTTTCATTATCTACAACTACCTTTTTTTAAATTATTTGTCATAATTTCATATATAACTATCTTACTTTTCAATCATTTTTACATAACATTGACAGATTTAATTTTAATTTAGTTATCAAATGAAAATGCTCTATGTAAAAAAAATAGAAATGATTCATGTAACTTCTTCTATTTTCGAGACATAGATAATTGATACAAATGATATGTTTAGGAAATAATAAAACTTTTTATGAAAATTTTTTAGTGTAAAAGTTTTTGAAATGAAAAAATAATGTAATATGACGAGAGTAATAATGAGAAGCAAAAAGAATAAAATCAAAATAAATAGATTAAATATAGGATAATTGTGTAGAAATGATCGAAAAGTATGATAGTTGTATAAGAAAAAGTAAAAAAAATAATTAAAGATAAATTAACTGTAGAGAGTGAAAAATTTTAGTTAAAAATATTTTTAGTATAAATAAACACTTTTAAAATTTAATTCATTCATTGTAGTTAATATTATTTTTTTAACTAAAAGACTAGATTTCATTTAAATAAACTATGCACATGGCCGCATTTGCTAAAAAATAAATATGTTTATGTATAAATTAAAAAATATTTAGATTCATTTACATATGCTTTAGAATATAATAATACATTATAAAATTAATTATCCAAGTAATAATAATATTTTAGATAGTTTAAGTGTTGAAAATATTACTTCCAAATTAATATTTAGCATTAAATTTTTTTTAGGTTGATTTTACACATTTATAGATATAATTAAATACAGTAATATTAAACAAATAAAATGATTTTTTAATCATATAAATAATGTTAAATACAATAAATAAAGTTAATTTTCTATCAATCATCTAAATTTTAAAAATAGAAAAAATTACATTCAAAAAAGGTTTGACTGCAGAATTCATTATCAAAATAAGCCAAAACGTGGCAGCGGCGACCGGGCATCTCCCGCTGCAGACAAGAATTTGTAATAATGAACTTGGTTAAAATGAGATATGGTGCATGCAGTAAATGGTGCAGTAAGTGCGTAGCTCCTAAGTCGTAACAATTGACGGTTCAGATCGCAGGTCTCTATCAAATTTCCTGACGTGGGGATTTCGGAATGAGAGCTTGGTGGAATTGCATATGAGGATGGGACCCACCAACGGACAGGATTTGGTATGTGCGGTGGTGGTGGTGGGTCTCTTCGATTGGAGAGGGTTTGTATTTTCGCGGCTTCTGCGGAGAGAGACAAAAGGGGCATTTGGCGCGTCGTGACGGCGGGCGCGGAAGAATCAAAGGGCAAAGCCAGCTGTCGCTTGTCGCCGAGAGGCGCTAGGAGATTCTTCTTCCCACGGAGATTCCTCGGAGCATGCTCCTATGCTCGCGCATATACACATATTTTTTTATTTGTTTTTTGAATTTTTTTTTATAAATTTATTAGCCCAAGTGTATTTAACTTATTTATCAATTTTTATCAATTTTTATTTTTTTATTTTTTATTTTTGAAAATTAGTGGCATTTTAGTAATTTAAAATTACATAAAATGCCACTGATTTTCAAAAATAAAAAATAAATATTTAAAATTTTCCAAAAATAAAAAAAATTTACCCACACATTAAATACAGTTGGGCTAATAAGTTTACAAAAAAATTTTTTTAAAACAATAAAACAAATAGGTGTATACGCCCCAAAACATGCATCACTACATCATATCAGACTCCAGATTCCTCAGGATACAAGGCCACGAAATCATGCGAAATTACCAGGAGCCACATCGGATTCTCAAATCGAATAGCGGTGGTTCCTGGTGGAGGCTGGAGAGCGGAGACTTTCACGCCATGCTCACGCTTACGATGCTCCTCCAAGCGAGAGCTGCTTCACCAGTCCACACCGTTCATCTTTTTTTTAATGAAAAAAAAACGCATGCGAATAAATAAATAAATAGCCACAGATCGAGGAGAATGCGAATCGATAGAAACATAAAGAGCAGACAGATTTTCTGGAATAAAAAGTAAAAGAGTGAAAGAAAATTGATAAGGAGATAATTCGTATAAAACTACAGCAGAAGACTACACAATGTTAGGCAATTTTTTTTTCATTTCATCAATTAATTCTTAAATGTGTAATTCTTGATGTGAACTTGCTAGATTTTAAAAATAATTAAAAATAAGAAAATTTCATTTAATTAAAAAATGAAAACAATGCTTCTATAAAAATATTATTTTAATCACCTATGAATCAAGTAAGTACGGGCCTTCGTAACAAAAAGATACGTAGAAAGAATGTGGACATTACAATCTCCTCTTATAAGTCTCACCTACACAAGTCTCAATTGATCTATTATATAAAAGAGACTAGAATGAGCTACAATCAAATTTAGCCAAGTGTTAGAAAGCAGTTTTATTTTAGAAGGGATATTCTAGAGTGAAAATTGGCAAGCAACCAATGGTAAATAAACTTGGGTCATATACATTGAACTTCACTCAAGTGAACCTGAAGGTCATGGATGGCTAGAATTGCATGTCAACCTATTGTAGGTAAAACAAAAGCAAAGGTTGAATGTGATTCGCAACCAAGGGTCTACTTGGTGGTAGCACTTATAGTTTGTTTCGGTGAAGTTAGGTGTTCAATTCCTAAGATATGCATCCAGGTATTTATATTTTTCTTGTTTCCGTGAGAATTTTACTTCTCCTCTTTAGTGACAGTTTAATTGATATGAGTTTGTTGTCTATTTTAGAAAATTGTAAAAATATTTTAATGCTTAAATGTAATATAAGGGTGTGTTTGGGAATAGATAAAACTTTGAGTACCGATCTTTTATGATCGGTCGGAAATCCGGTGATTTCCAATCGGTCAAACAATATATTTTTTTATTTTTGTTTGAAAAATATTTTTATAAACATATTAATCTAATTATATTTAATCTATAAATCAAGTTTTACCATTTTTAGATGTGTATATATATTTATTTTGAATTTTTAAATGCAGGGGTATTTAACTATTCTTAAAATGACTTAAATACCCCTGCATTTAAAAATCCAAAATAAATATATATACACATCCAAAAATGGAAAAATTTGGTTTATAGATTAAATATAACTAGATTAACATGTTTATAAAAATATTTTTCAAAAAAAATTTAAAAAAAATATATTTTTTGACCGGTCGAAAATCACCGATTTTCCGACCGGTCGTAAAAGATCATTCGGCTAAAACTTTTAATGGATAATTTTGGAGAGTAAAAATTGTCAAATTATGTGATATGATAGGGGTAATGATGAAAAGTAAAGAAAATAAAATAGATTTGTTAGTTGTGTGGGTAGTTATATAGAAATGATTGAAAAGTAGAGTAGTTGTATAGGAAAATGTGAAAAAAATAATTAAAAAATATGTTAGTTGTAAAGAGTGAAAAATTTTAGATTTAAAAGTTTTAACTTGACATTTTCTGCATATTGCCAAACACACCTTAAGTTAAGATAGTTGTAAATATATACATCGAAAAAAAAGGTTGAATATGATTCTATCATTTTTTTTAATGAAGTGATTTTGTCATTTGGAAGTCAGGAAAGCGAGTATCTTAGGCTCGTTAGTTACCTTACGCTTCTAGGCTCCACCTTAGTATCTTATGGAGTATGTATTTAGCATTGTGCTTTTTTTATTACTCTTTCATCATTATGTGGGCAAACATGTACTTTACATATAATTTTACATTTATTGATTTTATTTTTTTTAGAATTTTGAAATTTAAAAAATAGCCAAGTTTCCATGTGAAATGGGTTGTTAAATGGACCCATTTTCAATTTTCAAAATCTAAAATATTAAATACAATTAATAAATTATAAATTTTAATAGATAATATGTTATTTCTTGAACTCACAGAATGCATGAAAATAACAATGATAAATGAGATAGTATCATCATACACTAAGTTCACCGAATCTGTATATATTTTGTAATGCCCATGCTCACCTATCAGAAACCAAGACTATAATTGGTTAGCATTGGTTACAAGTTGTGCTTAGGGCAACATTTGGTAACTAGGGTGGCTAGAAAGCTTTTTTTATTATATTTTTCAAAAATGATTTGTAGTAAGATAATTTGATATTTCAATTATCTAACTACTTTCCTTTTTAAAATTTATACAAATATTTCATTTCCCCATGTAACTATCATATTTTTCTCATTTTATTGTTATCACATCACATCACTTCCACACTTTTTTAAAATATTTTTTTCTACTTTCTACCTCACTCCACACCCACATTACCAACTAGTGCCTAAGTAAAATTGATGGGCAACAAAAAAATCAATGGAAAACTCTCTTACTTGCACTAAAGGTCTTATCATAAATCTAGATAAGATAGCTTAACCATCAATTGGCATACTTTTGAACCGTCTACGAGGTTTAGAAGAAGGATGTGGAAATCTATGTACCCTGCTAGCTAAGATATATTACATAATAGAGCATTATGTCATTCAGTTAAAATATGTATTTTGGGTGCTTGATGATCATTAAAAGCTTGTGATTTTAAAATTTTTCACTATCCATAATTATCTTATTTTAATTATTTGTTCATATCTTCATAAATAACTAACACACTTTTCGATATTTTCTTCACAATTATCTATATAATTAACATATATTATTTTAGTTTTGTTTTCTTTATTCTTCATAATTACTATTATCATATCATATTACTTTTGTGAAAAAGTTTTACAATGTGACATTCCCATAAACTTGTAACTCTAAAAGTTTTTATTTTACACAATTATTTTATTTTATAATTACTTATACACATTTTTCATATAAAAATATTTTACTTTTCAATCATTTCTCTCAACTACCTTATAACCACCATATATCTGAACTTTATTCTTTTTGCTCCTTATTTTGACTCATATCATGTCACATTATTTCTCCTATTTCAAAAAATTGTATGTGAAAAAAATTTTGATTCAAAAGTTTTATTAAATACCAAATGCGCATTTACAATAAAAAAATTTCTTTCAAAAGCTTTATCAAATTTCAAACACATCTTTCATTTAAAAGAGTATTAAGAATAACCCGCTAAGTTTGAGTGATGGTGGAATGGTTGTGTCCAAGGTTGCAACCCTGCCGATTATTAATTGATAGTTCGAGCAAGCCAATCAGCCAAACTTCTAAGCACTCACATTGATGGGACCATTGCTCACCTTGCACTTGCACCGATCAAACGGTCATAACTCACATATCTATTCAAGGAGAACATGTCAGCCCATTGCCCAATGGCCAGATCACGTCCTCTTTAAGCCTGCTAGGGCAGCCAAACCACTCAAGAGAGCATGTCCCTGAGTCCCTAACAACACTCATTAAGTACGAGCACCGATCTTAAATCATCCACGGCCAACGTATACATTCACAATCTTTCAAACTCGTGGTCAACATATGACGCAAATCAGTCATGCGCTATGCGGGCGTATTTGTAATTCTGAATTTATCTATTTATTTGATTAGTATTTTTATACACCGTGACAACTGATATTATAATCAAATGCATTCACAACCCTCACACGATGAAAAGATTTTTTTTTTTTTTTAAATAAATGCCTCCATACTTTGGGAGAATGCTAATAAACACCTCCATATTCCGGTAAGATAAATAACGCCAACTGCAAGGAGTTCCGAACCCATGCCGCTCATATATGGAAATACTGATTTATTTGTTTATTTTTTAATAAGTAGAATAGTATGGAATTCAATGAAAATCATCACTTTAGTGAAATTATAATTCAAGCATATCTAAGCAAACGAAAAAGACATAATATTGCATCCATTTGGAAAGAAATATAGTAGTAATCAGTAGGCAAATTTTGGTTCAGATCACCCAATGCTTTAACTCTTTGATAATTACTCAAATCTAAATTTAAAATCCTGAAATTTGGCTAACAAAAAATAGACTTTTGGAGCAGTTGAGCTAGAGTTAACTGCCCAAAATCTGTACTCTTAAATAAATGTGGATAATTTGTAAATATACTTACTTAGTTGAATTATTTTAAATATATTCACATAGTTTTAAAAATCGCAAATAATCATCACATTATTTGATCATAATTGCAAATATACTCAGATCATTATGATGTCATTACTGTACAATTACGACGCAAGTATATTTGTAAAAATATGTAAATTATGTGAGTATATTTGCAAAAATGAGATATACCAACTTAATATTTGAAATTGCAAATATATTTACAAAACTTTTGCAAATATAGCTACGAGATGATGGTACAGTATCAACATCATACAGATGTAAGTATATTTGTAATTACGGTTAAACTATATAAAGTTATTTATAATTTATGAAATTATATGTATATATTTACAAGTACGGTAAAACTAATCAACCCAACAGTCTCGCTGAAATAATGATAATTGGCTGAAAAATGCCAACACCACTGCTCCTGCAGGTTCATGATCATGTGGTGCTGCAGCAGTTGTGGCAGATTGGGTGAGGGTCCAGCAGCAGGGGGTTGGCCTTCCAAAAAATACCATGGACGCTGGAAAGATCTGGGTTCAAACCCAGCTAGACTCATTCCCTTTCACCGTTCAATCAAATTCACACCTATTGTTTGAATCCTCCGCTCTCCATTGACTCCTGCTAAACTCGTCTATCCCAACCCCGGCTTATTTGTATGGCTGAAGCTTGCTTCATTCCATCGCCCGATGTCACGTGGTAGCGTTTCCAAGCCCATACCAACTTCTAAATGTTGATGGAGACGCCATGCCCACTGCTCTGCGTCTTCATTCTCCCCCGAGTTCTCGGAGTCCTCGCCCCTCTGTATTTGTCATTTTTAGCCTATTTCTTCATTTGAAACACTTCGCACGTGAGCGAGCTTTAATTTATCGGGCGAACAGTTGCAAGAAAATTTGAAGGTTGTCCTCGAAAATTCTGGAAGAACTAGAAAAAAATCGTTACACGAAGCAACAATCGAAACATACTGTTGTAAAATTTGCAGTTTTTTCTGCAAGACCAAAACCGTCAACTATAGGCCAACCAGCACTTGATACAAAGCATGCATATACAGTTTTTTTTTTTTTTTTTTTGAAAAGCAGTTTTCATTAAAAATAGATCGGTATAAGAACAAAGATTATGCACAGTAGGCATAGAGACCAAACACCAAGCACATGAACACTCACAATGGTTAAAGCGAAAAAGACTTAAGAATTACGGAAGATTGCCTCAAGTCTTGCATTAACTTAAGCCTGTGATCTATGATTTCTTTCTATCCATAAGTGATATATGACAGCACAAAAAGGAGTTCTTCTAGTTGTTGGTACTTCCCTGTTTCCCCCTATTAATCCTTTGAAACTACCTGATGGCTTCTCCTATTGTCTGTTTGCCTGTTTGTAATTCTCAAATTCAGTGTCCAAATGAATCACTTTAGAACCTCATTAGAGAAAGGACACTGAAAGAGTAAGTGATCCTTAGATTCATTTGAACCTTCACATAACAAGCAAGAATAATCGATAATAAGCCCTTGTTCGGCTAACTTCTCTGTAGTTTGAAGACGGTTCAATTTTTCAAGTCAAACAATAAATGATTGCCTAAGAATAACTCCTCTCCAAATTGTTTTGTACCAAGTTTGCCCATTTTTAGCACCTCTCAGCAAAAGGTAAATTATATTAATTTAAAAAATTCTCTAATTCGTTTCTTGTTTGTGAGGCGCCAGAATATCATTGTTTGAATCTTAATAACTTTTTTCATACCCAGGAATTATTTGCTCTTACATTGATTCCCCACGAATTATCGTTTTTCTATAAAGAACTTGCGAACGAATTGAACACAACCTCTGGTTTTGTTGAGAAGGTTACATAGATGTTTCATATTAGCAACAGTATTCCAAATAACCAAGTCATATAGGCCTAAGCCTTCTTCCTTCCTTGTGTGGGATTGTGAAAAGTAATTGCTTTTTATATAATTTTTTTATTTTTAATATTCTCATGAATGATATAAAATTTAATCTATTTATTATATTTAACATCATTTGTTTTACCAAAATATTAATTTTTATCTAAATCAAATATATGCATTAGAATGAAAAAAATATTTTATAAAATTATTTATTCATATCACAATGATATTTTAAATGGTCTAGAGTTAAAAAATACTCTAAAATTAATATTTAGCATTGAATTATTTTATTATGTTAATTTAATACTTTTGTAGATAAGGCCCAAGCATAATGATATTAAATAAATGAATGAATTTTCGGAATAACATAAATAGTACTAAATATAATAAATAGAGCAAATTTTTTACTTAATAATATATTAAAAATGAAATGAGTCAAATATAATGTGAATTTTGTAGAAGCAAGGTCTATATAAAAAATGAGAAAAGTAAGATAATTATGTATTTGAAATTTTTTAAAAAGTGTATTAAAAATTGAGAATGAAAAATTACTTCAATTCATATTCTAATCAAGCCCTTGAATAATGCCTATAGCCCCTTATGAATTGCATCATGCAATAGAATACTTATCCTATTTTTATGTTTAAAGGACATGTATGATTATAACTTTCATCTATACAACACTTCAAAATTATACTCTTTTGTTTGCACTAAACTTCAAATTATGTACCGTTGTTTTGCATATCATCCCATCCTTCTTAAGAGCATATCATGATTTTGCCTTATTGCTAAAGATATTGTTACAATATATATTTTTTTGTCTCTAGGTTAGCTGCTAACAATATTAAGAGTCACCACTAGGGGTGTGCCCTAGTGGTAATGCTTGTAGGCATATGTTGCCAAGAATAGACATTCAAACCTTCTCTTCTTTCAGGTGTGAAGTATGAGTTTTTTCAAATTTCTTATTATGTGGGGGTATTTGCAGATTCTCCCTCCATGTGAGGTGATATATAATCAAGTATTTTTAGAAAGTTCTTAACGTAGTTTATATAGATATATATTGCAAGCATTGAGCTTCATTAAAAGAGCATTTTCTTTTTAACATCCACTTCTTAAACTAAAAATTATACACAATTGAAGGATAAGGTAATAGCCAATGATGCCACTCATGTTAGGTGGACTTGCTAAACCCTTGAACAATTATAATATTATGATTTGTATTTTTATATTTAATATTAATATATTATAGATCACACTCAAATAGTATTTTTTGATATTTATATATTTTATGTTTTGTATGTTTATGTTTGAATGAAAATTTTCTTTATTTATCTTATTTTTAAATGTTAACATTTCTTGTACAAATAAATTATACAGTACTATAATTTTTAAAAAATATAATTAGGCTATATATTATTATTATTGCTTACGTTATTTGTTGTTATCATGTGTTCGTCTGGAATTTTAACTGGTTGTTTTATATTAAATGATGGTTTATGAATATAAATGTTTAACCTAAAATTCAATTTAAATTTGACTTTCACAAAGAAGATTTGGTTTAATTTTTCCAAATAAAGTTAGAATTAAAATTAAATTTAAATTTTATAAATAAAGTGAAAGTTATGATTAAGACAAATTTAAATTTCATAAGCCAAAGTTACACCCAGTTGACAATGAAAAAGATTATATCGTGTACAAGTTGCTTTCTACCATATTTCGGGCAAAAGCTTCAATTGATCGAATCTTTTGTCCATGGGATTTAATCATTAAAAGATTACAACGTGGACAAGTTGCTTTCTACTATATTTCAGGCAAAAGCTTCAATTGATCGAATCTTTTGTCTATGTGATTCAATCATATCCAAAACAAGTATTGATATTACTTAAGCCCATTTTAGGAGTTACAAAGGTACGCGGAGACTTCGGAGGGGGGAGAAGATGTCAAAATTGAAGAAAATTACAACTTCGGCACAAATTCATACGGCTATAATAATTTTTTATATATATATAAAATCGGATTACACACTTTAAAACAACATCGTGGACTGAGATGACAGCTGAAATTTGGGAAATGGCGTCGACCGACGGGGCAAAATAAAAAAAGAGAGTTTATTTCCACACCAATAGATTTTTACATAAATTGCATTTATACTTAAATTTGAAACTTATCTCAAAAATACGTATGAATATTTAATATATCTGCACTTATAAAATTTTAAACTCTTTAATTTTTTAAAACACTATCAACTTTTTAATAAATCCAAACCATCTATTATATTTGTTAATATCTATTTAATTCATACAACAAAAATACCTTGATTAAATTACTTGGTAGATGTTAATAAATAAAATTTATAAAATTATTTTAAAACAAATATTGTTTACTAAGATATCCAACTAAGGTAATTTTTCAAATATTAATTAAAGTCAATAATAAATAAAATAGGTAGTTTGGATTTATCCAAAAGTTGAGTATTTTTTAAAAAAAATTAAGAGACTAAAATTTGCACTCATTAAAATTTTAAACTCTTAATTTTTTAAAACACTATCAACTTTTTAATAAATCCAAACCATCTATTATATTTATTAATATCTATTTAATTCACAAAACAAAAATACCTTGATTAAATTACTTGGTAGATATTAATAAATAAAATTTATAAAATTATTTTAAAACAAATATTGTTTACTAAGATATCCAACTAAGGTAATCTTTCAAATATTTATTAAAGTCAATAATAAATAAAATAGGTGGTTTGGATTTATCAAAAAATCTAGTATTTTAAAAAAATTAAGAGACTGAAATTTATCATGAGTATAGTTATAAATATTTTAAATATTCATAAGCATATTTGAAAATTGAGTATTTTAAAAAAATTACAAGACTGAAATTTATCATAGGTATAGTTATAAATATTTTAAATATTCATAAGCATATTTGAAAATTAAGTATTTTAAAAAAATTAAGAGACTGAAATTTATCATGGGTATAGTTATAAATATTTTGAATATTCATAAGCATATTTGTAATAAATTTTAAACTATTGGCGTAATTGTATTTTTACAAAAAGTCCACGGGTATGAAAGCAAATATCTCAAAAAATAATAATAATAAAATGACAGCAGCGCATTCAGATCGAAAGAAGAGGCGGTTCTCCCGCCTCCGAGAGGAGATATTTCCGTGATTACAACGCACAAGAACCGTCAGTGAGGGCGTTTCAGTAAAATTCACCATCGCGCATGTCCAGAAAGGAAATGGGAAAAATAAAATAAAAATCTCCCGGGGCAGCTGCGTCCGTCCCCTTATTATCATCGCTCTCTCCCTTCTCCCAAGTCCTATGCCCTTCCCTAGTTCCCTGCAACCGGCATTACTCGGCTCTGTACCTCGCGGACATAGATGTATGGATAGATAGGTAGATGGATACCTACATGCATACATGCGCTGCTCTGAAATGAAAAACAAAACGGCAAAAGACGGTGGAGAGTGATATCCATTTCTACATGGGTAATCTCCGGCAATAGGAAAGGAAAGAAGGCAAAAGCGAACGTGGAGGAAGAAATACCTCCCAAATGACCCTGAACCGATTCCGCCAGCAGGACCCGGAGGAGCGCGACGAAGACGATTCCCGAGCGAGTCGAAGCGGAGCTGCCGCCATGCGAATCATCGTTCCTCTCCAAGGCGTCGTCCAGGGCCGAGGAGGACTGGTCCTCGGCTCCGTAATCCCTTGCGCTCTGTTCTACTTCCTCCAGCTCTATTTAAAGCGGAATCGCTCTCCGTCTCCTCCTCCTCCTCCTTCTCCTGCCCCTCCCTCCCCTTCTCCCTCCTCCACTCACCTCTCCGAACTCCCTGGAATCACCCGCACTCTCTCCCGATCCCATCTCTCCCCTAGAAATTCCGCCGCCCTCTCCTCCCGCACCTCATCCATTCTCAAATCCGGCGACTCTCCCTACTACGCTGGTTTGAAGAGGGCACATGCTGATCCATATGATGCTTTGAAGAATCCCGATGGCGTAATTCAGCTTGGTTTGGCTGAGAACAAGGTAGATTTAGATTGCCGCTCCAAATGATTGTTGCTTCTGTCTGGTTTTTGCTTCGAATTCTTGCCGTTCGAGTTTGAAAGCTTTTGGTCTCGCTGTTTCTTTCTAGAGCAGTTGTCGTTGGATCTCATTCGGGATTGGCTCGCTGACTATCTGAACAGCTCGTCGTGGCGCCGGAACGGCTCGGATTTGAGTATCAATGGGATTACCACGTATCAGCCATTCGACGGTTTGATGGAGTTGAAGATTGTCAGTATTGCTCTCTCTCTCTCTCTCTCTCTCTCTCTCTCTCTGTATGCTTCAATGAATTTATACGCGAATCCTTATCCTTTCAATTGTATTTTACCTTTTTTTCAATTTGTATTCTTCATAATTGAGTTCCACTGTTGTCTCTGTCGTTTCATGATGCCTGCTTAATGTATGCGGATGTGTGTTCCCTTTACTTTGAAATTGCTTTATGGTTCTTTATGAAATGTGGTAGTATGATTTATGAAGATAGATTCGACCATATCAAGATCTCTTAGTTTCGATTGTTCAATAGTTCAATGCTTGTGGCTTAGGTGTTTATGTGCTTGCTGGGTTCAAGATTTCTTCTTTCGTGACATATGTTTTACCGCTAATATTGTTAAATACAGAATGATGTTGCTATACTCAATTTTATTTGTTGCTCTAATTGTGCAGGCCTTTGTGGAGTAACTTGAGTTTATTTCTCTCACTTGATCCAGTAACTCTTTTAGTTTTCAAGATAAGCCTGATGTGCCTGTATGGTTCTGCATGAATGACTAACAACTCTTCAACTGTTTGATATGTAAAGCCTAGCATATTCTATCTTTTGAAGCCAGCTGTCAACTGTTTGATACGTGAAACATAACATATTCCATATTCTGAAACCAGATTCCTCATTTGATATGCAAACCATAACTTATTCGACCTGCGCGGCATTTATGTGTGTTTCTGATATAGCAGTTGAACATATTTTCTATATAATAACAATTCTGTTAGGCGATGGTTGAGATATTTTGGGATGGGACAACACATGACCCAATTGACTCTTAACAAAGGTTTGCACAACATTACTGTCAATGTAAGGTCTGAGGAGGACAAGCTGTACGAAATTTTAACACATTCTGGAAATGTTGTTTCCATGACATGAACAAAGCAACAATTTGATGCAGGTGAAAATTTAAACTTTTTGAGAACTTTTAAGAGTAAATTGGATTTTGTAAAACTTGAAAAAGCCTAACGTCTGCATGATGACCTTGGTTTTTAACTTTTTATGGCAACTTGGAATGTCAATACAGCTATCCATAAAGTATTGAATAAGTTAATGCTTGTTTGCATCAGTATGACATGCAAGTGATTTTACCGATGTAAGTATGCAAACTTTGATTATTGTGATAGACTGGTCAGAGGAAAATTGGAAATCAAATGAACATTTTTCCCCTGTATTAAATGAGCTTATTGCAGATGAGTCATTCTATTGCTTCTTTTCTTTCTTTCCTGCATATTATCATTGCATCTCAATAAAATTGAGGTTTTCCAAAAATAAAATAGAAAAGGCTATGTGTGCATGTACGTCTCAGCTGCATTGCTAAATGCTGCCTGCAAACAAGGAAATGATGAAGATATTGGGTCTTAATGGATACACTGCCATGTGTTTGATGATATTATTCCTAAATGCAATATGTTGTGCTGATGGTGTGATTGAATCCCATTTATCTTCTAGTGCCAGATTGAGTACCATATCACAAGAAATGTGTTCAATTCTTAACGTCGTCAAGGAAACTATGACATTCGCTCATCCGAGATACAATTTCAAAATTTTTTCTCCTATATATTTCAGAGGTTTTTGGTTGCTATAAGTTGTAATGCCACTCGGCAAGTTGTAAGAGCGGGAATATGTCCATATCTAATTCGGTTGAAGTTTGAAAATAGATTAATTCAATCATGAAATTGATTTACAAAGTAGTTCAAGCTGTTACCTACTTATATCTGTGTTGTTTTAACTGCTGTTGACCAGTCTGTTAAGGTGATATTTACAATATTATTTTTGTGGGTTTCAAGGAGCTCTTGAGCAAGTAAACCAGATGGAGGCTCCATCCCACAACATTCTTTTCTTTTTTTCATCCTCATCTTAAAACAAAAAAACTAACAGTTATATAAACTGGGTCTCAGATGTTTGTGAGATGGAAGAGATTGCGATGGAAACTTGTCAAGGTTTTACTATTTCACAAAGAATTTGAATTATCTCCTGATATTACACGAGGGATACTTCCCAGTTGAGAGAGGTCTCAAACCATCATTGACAGTTGGTATTCTTGATCCTACACAAAAGCTAAACATCGGCTATGGGCATCCATAGTTCCTTTCTATGCCCATGAAAGCCAGCCAGCCGTTTTGTATGCTTAAGCTGTCTGCAGTTATTACTGGTTGGTATTTTTTTGAAAGTGAAATTTGCAATTTTGCACGGTGATCCATAGCTTAAAAAACTTTACAAATTTCCTTTATCGCAAATAACCTATGGTCTGCACAGAACACAACTTATCCTGTCATTTGAATTCTTGGCATATATTTTGCTTATAAAAGTTCACAAATTGCAGCTTTCTTATGTTTGCATTTCCAATACTAATTTGTATGCTGCAGTACTTCAATTTGTAAAATTTCCATTTTATGTTGCTTTTTCTACCCATCCTGGCTGCTCTGCTTGTGTTTTATATTTCTCAGGTTAACACATGATGTTTGCCAAGGAACATACTTCGCATGAGTACTTACCACCTTTTCTGATTGTCAATTTGACTAGGCTGTGGCTGGTTTCATGTCTCAAATTATGAAATCATCACCTCCATTGAACCATTCACAAATGGTGTTGACATCTGGTGCAACAGCTGCTATTGAGCTACTCAGCTTCTGCCTGGCAGATGCTGGAAATGCTTTTCTTGTTCCCTCCCCATATTACCCAGGGTAATTATTGCTGCTTTTATTTCCGAAACTCTTGTAGTAACTCTTTTTCTAATAGAAGAGGGGTGCAATGTGTAGTTTTGACCGAGACATTAAATGGCGAGCTGGAGTAGAGCTTGTGCCAGTTCCATGCCGCAGCACTGACAACTTTGGTTTGAGCATTGCTGCTCTTGACATGGCATACAACCAGACAAAGAAACGTGGGATAAAAGTCCGTGCTGTTCTCATTACAAATCCTAGCAACCCTGTTGGCAATCTCTTGGACCGGGAAACCCTCTACGAACTTCTAGATTTTGCCAGGGAGAAAAACATACATATCATATCTGATGAAATATTTGCTGCATCAACTTATGGAGGCGAAAAGTTTGTCAGTATGACAGAGATAATGGATTCTGAAGAGTTTGACCGGGGCCGGGTTCACATAATATATGGGCTGTCGAAAGATCTCTCAGTTCCAGGCTCTAGAGTGGGAGTTATTTACTCTTACAATGAAGATGTCCTGGCTGCTGCTATCAAGATGGCTAGGTTCTCCCCCATTTCAGCTCCTACCCAGCATTTACTGATCTCCATGCTTTCTGACGGAAACTTCATACAGAAATACAGTGAGACAACAAAGGAGAGGCTGCAGAAGATGCATGCTGCATTTGTAGAGGGGTTGAAAGCAGTGGGCATCAAGTGTGCTAAGAGCAGCGGTGGTTTTTATTGTTGGGCAGACATGAGCAAACTGCTCCGCTCGTATGGTGAAAAAGGGGAGCTTGAGCTGTGGGAGAGGTTGCTGACTGACGCCAAGATAAATATGACACCTGGATCTACTTGCCACTGCATTGAACCTGGTTGGTTCAGGTGCTGTTTTACAACACTGGCTGAAAGTGATATTCCTGTAGTTGTACAGCGGATCCGGAGAATTTCAGAACTAGCCAGCTAATCCCCAAAGACGTCTCTATATAAATGGCTGCCTTCAACCTGCAGCAGCGTTGGCTAAAAGGAGGTTGGATAATTTTGGTAGTTTTTAAGCTGTGACCGTGAAGAAAGGACCCTGTTGAGCATCAATATTGTATTGTGGTTGCTGACAGAAGGGAGAAGAAGATCTAGCTCTGTTGTCAATATTTTGAAGGCCAGCCATTTGTTACTGTTCCAAGGCCTTTCTTCTTAGGAAGTATATAGCAGGTGCAACGGTTGTAAGTTGGTGCATGCTTTTTGCATTGAAATTCATTTGCATAGAAGCTGTGTACATTGCTTACATTCTTTTCCCAAGGGGAAAAAAAAAAAAATTTAATAATTGAGAGAGACTGGTGAAGTTGATTTCTTGAAGGTAAGAAGTCTAACAGACGACCAAACCAGCGTCCCTGCCTTGCATGAGTGTGTTGTCGGCAGGTTTCCACGTGAATCCTGGCAACACTCACTGAGCTACGGTGGTTGCGACGTACGCTACTGCTTCTGGTGGTTACAGCGTCCAGAAATACTGATTCAAGTTCATTTTTTTTTTAAAAAAAAAAAATGCTGATTCAGGTGAGGTGGTCTCTGTGTGAAAACAATTCCGTAATGAGATACGCATAGTTCCAGAATCAATATCTTGGAAGCCACGATGATGCTTTCACCCGGTGGTGGTGGTGTTTTTCACTTTTTTTAATAGACTACTCGAAAGCTTTTGGTCTATTGAAACTAGGCCACCAACCCGTGCCCATCCTCCAGATTATTGGGTGACAAAGGAAAAAGCAAGTCTCCTCTCATCATTTCCGAAGAATGGGAATCAAGAAGTTGCCGGTTATCATATCTGAACTCTGAAGAATCGCAATCATGGAGTACTCCTGTTTATTGCTAATGCTTGCCTCTTTTTTTTCTTTTTCCCCTTCCCCTCTAGGATCTAGTCACATCAGGGGAGTGCTTATAAAGTTTGTAGTCATCGCTGGGAATGATTATAAAGTTTAATATTCACAAATATCCGACCTTGAGATTCTATGGGCAACTGCCAACTGATAGTTGGGAATGTGCAAAGCCACCTATTGAGACCATCCAACCGGTGCTCATTTCATTATTCGATTTCGATGGTTAATTGGTGCGCAGGTCTTGTACTCGGCTACCATTACTAATGACGGTGAAGAAATAGCTGCAAACTTTTGACAAGCAGAAGCAGATGTCCAACGTGGGAAATGCATCAACTTACACTCAACCCACTCTCCGACTATTCAAACACGCACCCACTCTTGGATCCGCGAATTAAAAAATGGCGTGGAAAGCACGAGGTTTCTGTCCCTTCTTTCTCTTTCCAATCTACCCCATTTTTCAACTGGCTGTGGTCGCGGTCCGCTGAAATGTTCTTTTATGTGGAAAGAAGATGCGATGTTTGTGGTTACCTCTCTCCTGTACATAGGAGAACCAATGACAGTTTGGAGTAAAATGCAATGACGGTAATCAGTTGGACTAATCGATTGTTATTACAGAAATTTTCGAATGTGATTGGACAAATCAAAGAATTTATTGTTAACAAAGTCAATCCCAAATTAACGAATAAGGCATGACAATTGACAATGTAATTGGAAGAAAGAATGAAAACGAATGCTTTTTCCCCTTCTGCTTCCCATATTACTACCTACCGCCCAACCCCCGATATTCCCCTCATATGCCCAGCAACTCTAAGCACGCTTCACTGCTATGATTCCAAACCTGGTTTGATGGACTCAAGAACCTGAACAACTTCTGCCATGCTTGGCCTTCTTGATGGAACCTCAGAAGTACAGATCAACCCCAGCTTCAGTACCTGAATCAATTCATCCTCTGAGAATCCACACAAACTCCGATCAAAGCAGTCCGATGCTGTGCCCCTCTCCAATATATCCCTAACATAATCACACAGCACGACCACTTGTGCTGCTGCGGGGCTCTCTACAGGCTTCCTTCCAGTGACTAGCTCCAACAATATCACCCCATAACTATATACATCACATTTGTCACTGATTCTCAAGCTATCGCAAGCCAACTCCGGTGCGACATACCCGACTGCTGTGTGAAACTTGGTCAAATCATAATTATCCAACATGGGCAGCAACTTCACCATCCCATAGTCAGATAACTTGGCTCCATACTGCTCATCAAGTAGGATGTTAGTTGATTTTAAGTTCAAGTGCAGAATTTGGGGCCCACAGTCATGGTGAAGATATGCAAGAGCTCTGGCGGTTCCAAGAGCAATTCTAAACCTCCTTGACCAATCGAGTTCACCTCTACCACTACTAGTGCTAGCACCAGGATAGCTAAGTACATGGAGATGTTGATAGAGATTACCATTAGGAACGAATTCAGAGAGAATCAGTTGCGTTGTTGATGACCAGTAGTATCCTTGAAATGCAACCAGATTGGGATGTTGAAGGTTTCCCAGCCGGCCTATCTCCTGCTCGAATTCATCTTGGTTCCTGATTCTACCTAAAGTGTCCAGCCTCTTCACAGCAATGGAAATCCCACCTTCAAAGTTGGTTTTGTACACTGTCCCTATGGACCCACCACCAATCATGCTGTCCTTGTCAAGAAGAGCTTTGGTGCCTGCTTCCCAATCTTCATACTTTGAAGGCAAGCTTTTGCTAAAGAGAACCAGTTTTCCAACAATGATGTTCGAATCTGTTGATGCGGGTGGGGTGCTCTCTACGACCAGTATCCCATCATCTCTCCCGCGGGCCTTGATGCTCATGATGGTGACAAGACAGACCCCAGCAAGGATTGCCGCAGCAGCAGCAATAGCAACGATTGCAGTAACAGTGAGCGCCTTGGTTCTCCTACCTTGCGTAGTAGGGCCAGTGCCAGAATTTTTGCCGCAGGTAGTGCTAAGAGGAGCACCGCAGAGTTGGGGGTTATGGCTGAAAGCACTTGGACCGAATTGTTGGATGATGGGGATGCTAGGAATTTCTCCGGTGAGGTTGTTGAAGGAGACATTGAAATGGGTAAGGAGAGCTAAATTCCCCAGCTGAGGCGGGATAGGCCCAGTGAGGTTATTTCCAGCCAGATCAAGAAATTGAAGATGGGACAGATTTCCAAGGCCCGTTGGAATATTTCCATTGAGCTGATTCTGATGTAGGTCAAGGACTTTCAGATACTTCATGTTTTGAAGAGTCTCTGGAATTCCACCCTGTAAGTAATTGCCAGAAAGATCCCTGCAACAACAGCCAGTAGACTAAATCCAATTGGAATGCTAGCAGAAGACAAATTGATGGGTGGATGAATAGAAATCAGACTCACAGCTCAAGAAGAAGCTTGCAACTGCCCAGGGCAACAGGGATTTCACCAACAAGACGAAGAGCTTGCAAATCCAGAATCTGAAGTGACTCGAGGCCCCCCAGCTCTGCCGGAATCTTTCCTTCAATCATATTATGTCCTAATCTGAGGGCATAAAGGGCATTCAAATTCCCAATCTGCACAGGAATGCTTCCACTGAGTTGATTAAATCCCAAATCCAATATCCTAATGCTTCTGCAATTGACAATGCTCGGACTGATCCCCCCAGTCAAATTGTTCCCTGAAGCATCAAAGGTTCCCATGCGATTGCTGCAAGCACCAATCTCAGGCATCATTCCCTGAAACTGGTTCGAAGATGCATTGAGGAAGCTCATATTTGTCAGCCCCAAGAGATTGAAAGGAAGAAGCCCAGTAAATGAATTGCTGGCAAGGTCTAGAAATTCCAAGCTCCGGCAAGCGGAAAGCTGGTCTGGCAGCATTCCAGTTAGAAAATTGCTTCTCACGGAAACATAGGCAATGCTCGGAGGGGAACAGACCTGCGGAGGGAAACTTCCAGTGAGTTGGTTGAAGGAAAAGTCGAACCCCACAAGGTTGGTGCAGCTTGCAATGGAAAGAGGAATGGAGCCAGAAATGTTGTTTTTCGATAGCGAAACAAATCTAGTTTTGAAACAGTTTCTGAACAGAGACGCAGGAATTTCTCCCGTAAACGAGTTCATAGACAAATCCAACAACCGAAGGCTCTGCAGATCGCCTAGGAACTCCGGAATCGGTCCCGACAATGCATTTTTGCTCAAATTAAGCTTCCTCAAGCCTGCAATCTCCCTCAACTCGGTCGGAATATATCCAGAAAACCGATTTCCATACAGCGACAAGATCCCCAAGAACTTCAAGCCTGACAAGCTCGACGGAAGAACTCCAGCTAGGCTCCCATTCTGCAAAACGATTTTCTCCACATTGCCGCTGGGATCACAGAAGACACCAGTGAAATTCAGGCAAGGATCTCGATCGGCCTTCCAGGACTCCAACACATTGAAAGGATCATCAGAGACATTTCCTTTGAACTCGAGCAGGATCTCCTTTTCCGTGGCGGGAGACACTCGAGAAGTTAGCAATCCAAAGAAGCAGGAAAGAAAGACGATCGCGGGAAATCGCCGGAATCTTCTCATGTTCGGACAATGACGTCAAAGATTCCGGCGATCCCCACCGGAAAACGCATCAAGATGTTCAGATCTGTCGCCGGAAAGCGCGAGAAAAGCTACTTCAAAGCTGGCTTTCTTTTTGTCCCCAGTGTTATAAACCATAAAAACATCACAAAGGTCTAATCAATCGTCACTTTCTTTTTGGAAGAAGATTTCGACAGCTTCCATTTTCAAACCCTACCTTTCAAAGCTCGTGCTTTCCACCTCTTCTGAGAATCCAATGAAGAAGCAGCTTCGAGAGAACTACTTCCGTAGTCCCGCCAACCAGCGTCAGATTCACTCATCAGTGGAAAAATAGGATCGTACCTCGCCCCAGTCAGCTTCGAACGCCAATGGCAGTAACGACAGGCATAGAATCCCCCGAGATTTCTCCACGTGAAAGAAATTTCGTGTTCGTCCTCGTCATTGAAGAGTCTGATTTCGAAGCTCATGAGCAGTATATCGCAGCGGAAAAGCCTCGCTGGAAAATCATCAGATGAAGAGGAAACCTTCTTTGCTGCGGAAATCAGCTTCAAGGCCAATTTTCAAGTATTCAACGGAGAGAGAGAGAGAGAGAGAGAGAGAGAGAGAGAGAAGGAAATGCTGTTGGTAGGAGGGACAGAGCGAGTATACTGAGACTGGAAAGGCGGGCAGGTGAGCGTTATAAATAACTGCCTTCAATGCATGACTGTCTCTCTCTCTCTCTCTCTCGTTTGTTAAAAGTAGGACGAGATTAATGGCTAAATCTTGTTTTCTGGTCTAATCCCTCTTGCGGCTTTCTTCTTCTCTTTCGAGAAAAAGAATGAGGAATAACAGTCGCGCTTGCGTTTGCGTTTGCGTTTGCGTTTGCGTTTGCGTCTGCGTTTGGCAGTTGCAGCCGTGCTGACAAGAACATTCCG
>JAXCLR010000073.1:5711282-5724942 GCA_035584095.1 Annona squamosa
CATTGGTATATTGGAAGTGTAATCTTGTTTACTTGAATAAATAGAATATAGTTAGTACACACGGCAGTCAACTATTTCAAACATTGGTATATTGGAAGTGTAATCTTGTTTACTTGAATAAATAGAATATAGTTAGTACACACGGCAGTCAACTATTTGGGCCGTTACTTGGCTGTAAGTGCAACTCTGTTTACTTAAATAAATGGAATCCGTTTCGTCATAGGAACTTGGGAAATCGGCTTGTTTTAGCTATTTTGATCCTTGAATCACAAATCTAAATTATCCGTTGTGCTTGGTATTATTTGCTTAATTGATAATATAAGTTTTATCTTAATCAAATTCGTATTTCAGTGTATCTCCCATGTATAAACAAGCTCAATTTGTAATATTAAATGTCATATTGTACATTACCCATCAAAATTTTTTTTGCATGTTGGTGTTTACCATCGGATACTTAAAATCAGCTCGCTCACTGACGTTGTTTTTTATCTTATTGAATTTAAAATATTTAACGAAAATATACACGTTCTAAATCTTTTCTATAGAGTAATGATTCAGCACGTTACTGTAGCATTCTAATAACTGCGTTGATAGATCTGAAGAGGTAGTTGCACGAGCGATTTTTCATGCCTTCATTGCTTTCTTGTGGAATGAGGAAGGAATATCGAAGTAATCGGCTTCCTAGTCGCCACATATGACATCATAGGTCAGGATGGACCTCTTACGACTGCTAAGTGTAGTTATCTGCTTGAATAAACTTGATCTTTTGATTACGGGGCATGGTGAAAATTTAAATATCTCATCATAGGTTAAGTTCAATGATGAATTAGATGATTTTGATGGTACTTATTGACGTAACTTGCTCAATACGAACAATTTTGTCAGCAGAGTGATAGTGGTGCAAAGTCATACGGGACCACATGGCCTCATACATGGAAGAAGACCCGACCCGTAATTTATTATTATTTTTATTTTTTCAAAAGCACATGTTAAAACGGTAGCAAATTGATATGATTTTCACTCGCCGACTGAATGGCCTTACCTCTGTCGTAGGGTAGAGGTTTGACGAGTTGGTATAAAAATATCGAGATTAGAGCCTTAGCCGAGAGCCTTGACACTAATTTATATTGTCAATACAATAAATGAAGCCGCTTTCATGAACCTTTTCTTTTACGAAATTATTTCATTTTTTATTTTTTAATAGTTGATGAAAAATCTACCCCATTTATTGAATTTAAAAATATTATCATCATCATCATCATGAAAACTCCTTTTATTTGTTAAGTATCAATGTATACGAGTCTCCTTCATAAATATGCAAAAACAACTTACTAAAATGATTTAATATTTTAGATTAAATTTTAAGTAATATTTTCAATACTTAAATTGTATACAATATCATTACTAAGTGGATAAATAATCATATGAAGTATTATTAAATTCTAATACATACTTGAATAAATCTAAGCATTTTCATTAATTCACAAATGAATGTTTGTATTTTCTAGTAAATAGCCTATACGCATATTTACCTCTAATTATGCTTAACTTAAAACTTTCAATCTTCATAATTATCATATTTTTAATTATTTTTCTCATTTTTCTATATAACTATTGTACTTTTCAATTTTTTATACACAATTATCTGTACAATTATCCTATTTATTTTAACCTTAATATCTTTACTCCTTATCATTATCCTTATCACATCATATAATTTTATTTTACTTCAAAAACTTTTATACTAATACTTTTATTAAAAATTTTATCATTGCCTAACACACACCTATTATCTATAATTACCTTATTTTAAAATATTTCTTCATAATCTTTTTATGCAATATCATATTTTTGAACTATTTCTATATAACAAATCATATTTTTTTGCTTATTTATTTTAACTTTGTTCACCTAACAACTCATTATTATCTTAATCATATTACATCGTTTTTTATATTTTAAAAATTTAACACAAAAAAAATTTTCATCAAAAAAATTTACCAATTTCCAAAAACACCATAAATATAATGAAGAAATGAGATGGAAATATAATAGTGTATAGAAAAATAAAAAATTAGATTAAAAATATAAACACGTATTTAAGCTGCATTTAAAAAGTAATAAAACTTTTGAATGAAAAATTTTCAGTATACAAGTTATTGAATTGAAGAAAGTAATGTGATATAACAATGAGTAATGATGAAGAATGAAAAGAATAAAGTTAAGATAATATGTTAGTTGTATAAAAATAATTAAAAATATTGTAGTTGCATAGGAAAATTAAATACAATTAAAAATATGGTAGTTACAAAAGTGAAAAAGTTTTAGTTGATGATTTTTTATTGTAACCAAATACGAGTAATGTTTCGATAAATCCTAAACCTCATTTTAAAATATTTTTTGAATTTTTTTAATAAAATTATTAAGTTAGATGTATTTAACTAATGTATTAAGTTTTACTATTTTGGATATATATTTTTATTTTTAAAATAAAGGCATTTTAGTCATTTAAATATAACTAAAATTCTTCATTTTAAAAAATAAAAAAAACATGCATATCTCTAACCATGGTAAATCTTAGTTCGTAGATTGAATATGCACCGATTAACAGTTGTATAAAAGATTTTTTAAAATATATTTAAAAATAATATTTTATACTTGATATTTGAAATTTCAATGAATCATCATACATTGAAACATTACTCACCAAATACACCCTTAGAATTAAAAAAATTACTAGCAAAAGTAAGGATAAATATTCCATTAAGTACCGTACACGAGGTGCTCCGGGACATTGTCTTGAGCTGAAGATAAAACGACAAACGCGCGTCCAAGTCACTCCAAGCCGGGGCGCAATTTCCTGCGCCTGGAGCAGGCAGCGCTCCCTGCTCTCAGGCGCATACACCTCTTTTTTTTTAAATTTTTTTTGAAAATTTTTTTTATAGAACTGTTAATCTAGGTGTAGTTAACATATGTATAAAATTTTACCATTTTTAGAGTATTTTAGATATTTAACCATGCCTATCCTATCCTCGAGCACTTGAAACTTCCAGGAGCCCGAGCCTTCGGAGTTCGGACGCACGCAAAATCAACCCGCTTAGAGCTGCGAAACTCAAACCGACTGGACGCTTGCCGGGGCATTTCATCAAATGGTTTGGATTCGTGCCGAATATTGTCTTACTATTTCCCGATTTCCACGTTAATCTCATCCCCGTCATTCCTCCTGCTGCAGTCGGTGACACTACACACGAATCTCGGCGACATCAAGTGCGAGATAGCATGCGACGAAGTACACAAAACAGCCGAGGTTCGGAATCCATCCCTTTGCATCACGATTACCTTACCAGTTAGTTTACAGTTGGCTGTATTAGAAGTTTCTCTGATGTGACATTTTTTCTTTCCTTCTCCCCATCCAACGGTCAGCTGGGTAGAAAATCCAATCAGTAGAAAAAAGTGGACCAGACGAATCGGAAACATTTCGACTCTTGAGAGTTGGGTTTGCATTGTATTTCTCATTTTTATTTTTATTTGGTATGAATCGGGACTGGTACTTTGGTTTGCTCGGGGGAAAAGTTGCATGCGAATCTCCCAGAATCTCCCACACAGCACGTCAATTCGAATGCTATTGGGAAGCCTATTCAGGGTTCACCCCAAAATTCTCAAAGGTTCAGCCATAATTGTAGCTCGGCTTTGCTTGGTTGTGGAAGTGATTGGATCGGGAAATCTTGCCTAATGAATTAGAAATGGGAAAAGCTGATTCCATCAAGTGCAAACTATCATAACTAGGCTGTTTTTGTTATGCTGTGCGTTTCGTGTTTTGAAATATTGGAATAACATTAACAACATGAACGCAAATGAAGTCTCATTTCAACACCACTATGATACGGATGAACTTTCATTTTCTTTCAGATAAGACATGGTCAGAGACACTTCTGAGCTTTGTTATTGACTTATTGCTTCTGGGAAAATTACCTATCTTTTTTTATTTATTTATTAAGGAAAGTTACCTATCTTTAAGTGGTCCTGGCTGTGGGAATGTTCCAAAAAACAGTATGGGCATGTAAAACAGCCAACAGGGCTTCTCTTGGAACTAGGATATTAAATTGGCTAAACATATGCTAGTACATTTTTAGGGGATTGCTGAAATAGGAGAAAAGTTTCTATCCAGTTCTGATTTTATTGTGTGATGGCTGTAGATGGGGATACAAATTACCCGTGATACGTGGATACGTCAGAAAGATGGTAGCAATACATTTCATTTCTGATATGGATAAACCAGTTTGAATTTTGAAGTGAATCAGTCACCATAGATATCTTGACATATTTGACGTCGATAGTCATTTGGATCCAGGAATGGAACATATGCAAACATGCTGGTTCATGTGGAGTGTAGTGAGTGGTTGAAGATGGATAATATCATATAGGCTCATGGCCAATACTCGTCAGTCCTAAAGGAGTATGAATCTCACTGTTGGCACTTGTGATATCTCATACGAGGGGTACAGCTACCTGAATATGTACATAGTTTTTAATTCATGCAATGCTGGTGCATTGACAGGATGCAGGATTTCTACTTGTGGGAATTGATGGCATAATAGACATTCAGAGTTGAAGATGGATGGTTATATTCATTGTTAGTGAGTTGAGGCTTTCAAAACTTATCTTCCTTTGATTTTGGAAAAAGTCCTTTCTTAGTGATAGAAGTGAACCAGTGAAACGATAATAATAATTGGTCAGAGAGACTAAGAGTTTTTTCCCCCCATCATACTTAGGCGAGGAAATGTCAAAGACCTACAAAAAAGGAAGTGAGTTTCTTGGAAAATGGTCTTTCATCCTTCTCCATGAATCTAGGCAAGGCCTGTGATGGTTTTAGTGCAAAATGGTTTGTTCATGGCTATCATTGAAGGAGATGCTCACATATGCCGTCTGGATGGTATTCCAAAAAAAGCCTCCACGGAAGTGGAACAGCATGGAAAGGCATAGAAATCAAAGATGTCAACTGTAGTCTAGAGCTTTCTTCTGTGTGGCAAGAGAAGTGAATTCGTATGGTAGACACTTCTGGGGATGTTTGTACAGCGGCTGGTGATGCATGGCAGTTGTTGGTCTGGCCCTTTGTTTTAGTAATGATCTTTAAAGAGACATTGTTTTAATTTCTTGAGGTGAATGCACAAGACAGAAATATTATCTAAGTGTATATGCATAAATTTTTGCAATAACCTCTGATAGGAAACTCCTCCCAGGACCTTGTGTATGCAGGACTATCGCCTACTAGGTCAGGACATTGTGTATCCAGGACCTACAGTAAGTAATGATTCTTTTTTGTACGGCAATGACAAATCAATAAGCTGTAATTAGTGTAACATCCAAACATGCATTTTCATTGATTAGTCATGACATAGATATTTGATCTTTTTTGTGGACGAGATGACCCCGCGCTTGTGGGGTCTAAAAATGCACCAAGCTGCCCCTTTAATTATTTTCACTTGTGTGTTAATGCAAGTAGTAGATTTCATGTCAATTGATTTGGCACCTTTGGCATTGTTAGTGGGCATTCATGTTGCCTTTTCTTATTTTGAACAGAATTTCATGGCTCTATGCGCTAGTGGCTACTATGATGGAACTATATTTCATCGCAATATCAAAGGTTTTATGATCCAAGGTGGGGATCCCACAGGCACAGGAAAAGGTGGGACCAGCATTTGGGGGAAGAAATTCAATGATGAAATAAGAGAGTCACTCAAGGTATGCCATTCCAAATTTCCAATCACTTTTCGTTTCAACCCCAGATGTAGTTTTCATCTGTAGATTATCCCAACTTAATGCTCCCCACCATGTTATCACCTGATTATCCTTTTCTGGGCCTTTGGGCCAGCTTTTCTAGCTGAACAGAAGCCACACAAAGAGTATCGAACCTTCACTGTAAATTGGCCAGCTTCCCCATATTGTCTGAAACAGTGAAAAAGATCAGTCTTTTTGGTGAGAGATGGCCCAAGACAGACATCTTTAGTCAGTTTTGAATTTTACCAAGTATTCTCTTTATTTTCTTTAGCAAGCTCCTGTCTAGGCCTGAATTAACTTAGTGAATTGTGGAATGGACTAATGAATGTTGAATACTGTCACCTAGCTGTACATCCATTTCTGCTTGTGCCCTACTTAACATCTTAACATATTCATAAGGACAGGTCCCCTTTGTCTTAGTCCATATGAAGGGATGAGGGGTTGCCATTCTAACAAAATAATCGTTCACCTTATTTGGTTTTGTAGCACAATGCAAGAGGAATACTTTCAATGGCAAATAGTGGGCCCAACACAAATGGAAGTCAATTCTTCATTACTTATGCGAAGCAACCACATCTTAATGGATTGTACACTATCTTTGGGAGAGTTATTCATGGATTTGAAGTTCTTGATCTCATGGAAAAGGTACTTTGTCTTTATTTCCTCAACTTGCCTTCGAATAAGCTTACACTTAAGCTAATCTCACGCTAACAATAACATACGGCAGAGAAAATTAATGTCTTTCTAATGCTTTATAAAAGTAAATTGCTTTGTTTGTCTCTTAACTCATATGCAGACATCATAATCACTTTCTTTCATTTATCATTTTTCCAGACTCAAACGGGACCTGGAGATCGACCTCTTGCAGAGATCAGATTAAATCGTGTGACTATCCATGCAAACCCTCTCGCTGGCTAACTTCCCAATTAGTTAACTTCAGATCTTTTTACCTCTAAATACTGACAGTTAGTATGTATAATTCCTAAAAGATTAAAAGGCAGAAGCATTGGTTATGCAAACATGCTCATCAGATTTGCCTTTGTTTGTGCATTTTACTGAAGTTACACAGGTTTGACTGACGTTATCGTGGAGTTTGTAGGGTCCATCAGGGACCTAAAAAAGATTTATCATTTCGTCCTATACTAAAATGTGGAAAGTATGACATGCTTGTGAAATTTCTTGCTTAAAGCAACCCTCATACTGGGTCTTTACCACCCTGAAGTTATTTGAGACTCGCTTAAGTAGCCACCTCCATTCTGCTTTATGTTGAAATTGCCACCATTCCAAACAATAACTTCTGTAAATGTGTGTCCCTTAATAGGCTGTGGCAACAGGTGCTGATCTGCATTCATGATGTGGGACAGTGGGAGTTATTTTCAGTAAAGAATTGCGAATGAGCACCTCATCTGACCTCATAGCAGTACGCAAGTGGGGGTAGAAATTGTTTGGAAACCTGTCGGATGACCAAACTAGCATTTCTTAAGTGCATACGATTTGTTTCCAGTTGGGAGAACCGTGTTGAAATGTCATTTGCTGATTTGGATTTATTGAGAACATCAGGATGGGCTCAAAGCCTCAAAACTGATTGGTTCACCGAAAATATTGATAAAACTGGGCTATTAAAATGTACCACCGAGAAATGAGAATGTAATATTACTGGGATTAGCAGGAGAAAAGGCAAATTCTCCTTTTGATAAAACTGAGTTAATCAGGAAGTATCAATCTTCTCCTTTTTATCCTTTAATTTTTGATAATTTTTTACGCTAATACTTCGTTTTGTAAAAAAGTCAAAACTATTTCATTTTTATTTATTTTATGAGTAGCATTACTTCCATCAGGGTTAGTTTGGTAATAGGAAAATATATTTTTTTCACAATTTTAAATTTCTTTTGATTTCGTTATATCTTAATTGTTTAACCAACCGAGCTATGTTGGTTGGCTATGGGTGCTGCTTGCCAAGCCGTACATGGGGATTCGACTTTCATTTATCTCATCGCATAGGAGCAATAGTATCTTGGTATGGACGTTGTGGGAGTAGTGATCTCGTATGGTTAGCTTTAGTTTCTTCCTTAATAATGAAAAGAAAATTTGTAATGGATTTATGAATTTAACTTGGCAGAGGGGTATGAGTAAGAAATTTTAATTCAAATTTTAACCTAATAAAATAAGGTTGGAATGGGTAGGCTTAAAGAATTCTAGCTCATTTTGTATATATTTATTTATTAAAAATTATAGTCATATTTTTATATTTTATTATCATTTTCTTTTAAATCCTCACATAATTTATGGTTAAATATATCAATCGCATAAGAATCAATAATAGGCATTTGTTTATGTACTTATAATTCTTACGCATAGGTGAAACACTTGTAGAAAAGTATTTTTATTTATAAGAAAATATTTTAAAAAATTGACGAAATCAATAATGAATATGGCAAATTTATTTTAATAAAGTTACATTATTTTTATTCATGTTTTGATGTTTGCTTATATTAATTAGTAAAACATTGAAGCATACAATGTTTAAGTTAGCATAAATGTATCTTTATATTTGACGTGTATAAATTTTTAAAATGATCATACCTAATCCACATTTTTTATTCGACTTACCGTCTTAAAATTGATGTGAAATTAATTTGAAATTTGTCCTGAGAGTTATTGGCAAAAAAAGTAAGGGACATTGTCCTCACTTGGTAAAAAAATAGGATCAAATAAAAATTTTAGTCAGACAAATTTTAACCCTGTATGGCCCGTAAGGGCCGTTTGCGTTGATTCTCAACCCTGCGGGACAGTACACAACAATGCTTTCAATAAAATAAAGATTAATAAAAAGTATGATTGTTTAAAAATTTCCATTCCAAAATTTTTCTCATTTAATAAATTTCTTATTTTTCAATATATGACTACTTTATTTTTTTCATTTTTAATACTATCATTTCGAAGTTAAATACACATCGATTTCTTCCCATTTAATCTTTTTATCTGATTCATGATTCAAGCTCCTTACATACTTGAACATATACAATCAAGGATGCTAGAGACTCGCATGCGAAAGAAAGCTCTTGCGCCTTTTTCGAAGAATTATTGAAAATAAGATTTGTTTATGATGCGAAAAATTAGCAATGTACATGGAGCAACGTACATGGTGGGACTCACCATTTGAAATTTCGAATGTATTGCTACTGTTTTCTCACTTTCTTTGCGTCAAGCAAGAGGTGGTTTTTAACGAGATGCCAATTTTGCCGTAAAAATTATTTATTGTACAATTTAAATGCAATTGAGAATGCCAATAGACGAACCATATATGAAATAAGTTAATAAATATGTCGGTTGTGCAAGCCGATGAGAAGCAAATGTCTACTCACGTCATGGCTGATGAGGATATCTGATACCGTAAGCTCCAGCTTCCCCAGAAAGCTAAGCAGTATAATTATAAAATCCAGCGACGTCATTGCTTTTGCAATGTGAAAGTGTCAAGCTGCGTATCATCGTGATCAAGAATTAAGAAACTTCTGTAAAAAAAAATTGTTGTCACTGATTGAAAATAGTCACCACTTGGTTGAGCCCACTTAAAAATTAAATTTCCTTTCATACCCGTGAATTTTCTTCATATTTCCTATCATACCCATGACCGTTATAGTCAGTCATATACAGTTAAATTTTTTATTTTTAAAAATTTTAATAATTTTGACATGCCCAATTTACCCTTCACATCATCGTGTGCGGGATTAACAATATCAATACATTGCAAATGCAAAGTAATTGTGCTTTAGCTTCTCCTCCAAGCCGGCTCACTCCAAGCATTCTAGGTATGATCCATGACCCTCTTAAAGTTGCAATTTCTCATACCAAACTTTAGCGTGATCATCCACAGAGAAGCAAATCGAGGAACAACCATTTGTAGGAGGTGTTGGAAATTATATGATGCGGAAGCGTACCTGAATCCATAAGTGTATAGATTCCACCTGTAGACCAAACAGAGTATGAGGTCTTCTCCATTAACACTTCTCCCTGTGATACTAGCGGTAGATGGGAACCACTTGTGATGTACACGTGTGAGAGAGGGACCCAGACTTCTCTATATATAGTCTTTCCCATCATTACTCTCAGTAGAAGTATAATTTCACTCGGACTCGGATTGCAAAGAATTCTTATTTAATTAGGACACCTTTATAGGAGTTTAATTCTAACATTCTCCTACTTGGCCTAATTAAAATAAAATTAAGAAAGAAAAGATAAAATTATACTGAAAATACAATCCTTGAATTTAACATTTGAAAAATTACCATATGAGTGCACTCATTTGAAAAATATGCCTAGTCATTATATACGCAATCCAACTTTAATATTTTTTTTGTGATGAAAACCAACTTTAATACTTAGGTTAAGATAAATTTGTCAATATGGATCATGATGGTTATATGCAATATGTAACATACTTCATTCCATGCATCACGATATCAACAAACTTACTTAACTAAGTTCTTAATGACAGATTTACAATTATGTGATTTTAATGTCCCATATTAATATCAAATAGATAAAGTGTTTTGTTTCCAAACTATATAAAATTGTCAACAAAATACCATAATGAAACAGAAGAGAAATAATCATCCAACATGAGATCTTAAAATATATCGATTATATTAATAATTGTCCCACATAACAAGACTCATATTTCTTATATGTCCAGAGAAAACCTTAGGCACCAGAGCTTTAGTCATGGGATCAGCAATCATGTCAGCCATACTAACAAAACTAATCGATATCAGATGATCATTAATCCTTTCTTGTATTAACATAAATTTAACATCAATATGTTTGTTAGCGCCAATAATTCTTCTATAATTGGATAAGCTAATCGTTGATTAATTGTCACAATTGATTATCAGAGGCTTAGATATAAAATCCATAATTTTAAGCTCTAAGATAAATTTTCTCAACCAAAGTGCATGTGAGGATGTTTCATAACAGCTGACAAATTCAGCTTCCATGGTAGAGTCAACTACATGATTTTGTCTTCCACTCTTTCATGAAACTGCTCCACCAGCTAATAAGAAAATATAGCCTGATGTGGATCTTCTGCTGTCTATACAACCAGCATAATCTGAATCTGCCTAACCGATCATTTTTAATCGATCATTTTTTGCATACGTGAGCTTATAATCTTTAGTCGTTTTGAGATATCTCATCACTTTCTTTACTGCTTTCCAATGTTTCATTCCTGGATTGCATAACTGATGTTAGGACGTGTACAAGCTTGCACATACATCATACTCCCAAGAGCAAAAGCATATTCGATGGTCCTCATTTCTTGTTTCTCAATCTCATTATGTGAACACTAATGCAGACCATATTTTTGACATTTTAATATAGACACTTCACATGATGAACAGTTGGACATTTAAAATTTTTCTAAAATTTTATTGATATACGCCCTTTGTGATAACCCTAAAAGTCTTTAGGCCTATTTCGATGGACCTCAATTTCTATGACACATGATGTCTCACCCATATCTTTCATATCAAAATGTTCAGAATGAAAACTTTTAGTGTTATGTAAAAGACCTAAATCATTAGTAACAAACAAAATATCATCTACCTATAGAATCAAAAATATAAATTTATTCCCACTCAATTTTAAATATATACATTAGTCACTAATGTTTTCTGTAAATCCAAAGGAAGTGATAACTTTGTTGAGCTTTAAATACCATTATCGGAAAGTTTGTTTCAATCAATTATAGATTTCTTTAATTTGTATACTAATGTGTCATTTTCTTCCATTTCAAATCCTTCAGGTTGCATCATGTATACCTCCTCTTCTAAATCCCCATTCAAGAATGTTGTCTTTACATCCATTTGATATAAATCTAAGTCAAAGTAAGTCACTAATGCCATAATAATTCTGAATGAGTTTTTTCTGGAGACTGGTGAAAATGTCTCATTATAATCAATGTCTTCTATTTGAGTGAATCCTTTGACAACAGGTTTGGTCTTATACCTTTCTACATTACTCTTATAATCCCGTTTGGCTTTGAATATCTATTTACAACCAACAAGTTTGTTCCATTTAGGCAACGTAACAAGATCCCAAACTTTATTTTGAAATATGGATTACAATTCATCTTTCATAACATTAATCAATAATTCAGACTTTTTACTATTAGTGGTTTTTTTGAATGCAATGGATCATTTTTAATACAAGAATCATCAATACATTGTTCTAAATATATAATATAGTCATCTGAAATAGCAGGTTTTCTTATTCTACTAGACCTTTTTGGCTCATTAATATATTTTACATTATCATATTGATGAATGTCATTTAAAATTGAGATCGATTCATTATTAGTTTCTTTCATGAGTTGCACAATAATTTCTAGTTGTTGATCTGTCATGTTATGATCAACAATCTCAGTTCTTGCATCTATTAATAATGAACTGGAGGAAAGGTCACTAATCTACTCAAATTCCACATTTCTTGGAGTTGTGTTCTCACTATTTTCATCATTCTCAATTAACCGAGTTATTCTGGTTTCAATTATCCTAGTATTATGAGACGGACTGTAAAATCTATACCCTTTAGACCATTATGGATACCCAATAAAGAAATAACTAATAGTCCTTGGGTCTAATTTCTTTTCTTGTGGGTTGAGTATCCTTGCTTCTGCTTGACAACCCCAAATATGCATATGCTTCAAACTGGGTTTCCTACCTGACCATAACTCAAATGGAGTTTTAGGAACAACTTTACTGAGAACTCTGCTGAAGATATACATAATAGTTTTCAAGGCTTCACTTCATGAGAATAAGGGTAAGGATGAGTTGCTAATTCATGAGAGTACGATTTCTCCTTTCAGCAATACCATTTTATTGGGGAGTTCCAGACATCATATATTGAGGTTCAATACCATTTTCTTCTAGAAATTTAGCAAATGGAATAAGGATTTGACCTAATTGATCGTGTTTATCATAATATTCATCGCTCCTGTCAGATCTCACAACTTTAATTTTTCTATCCAATTTCTTTTCTATTAACTCTTTGAATATTTTAAAAATGTTCAAATAAGCAGACTTTTTATTTAATAGAAAAATATAATCATAACGCGAGAAATCATCAATAAACGTGATAAAGTACTTTTCACCTCCAATACATAATGAGAATAGACCACAAATATCAGTATAGATCAATTCTAAAAGTTTGTTGCTTTTTGAGGCACTCTTTTTCTAAGTTTTGATTTGTCTTCCTTCAATAGAATCGATACATATTCTAAAATCAGTAAAATCTAGAGTAGGTAATACATCATCTTTTACTAATCTTAGCATCATTTCTTTGGATATGTAACCTAATCTTTTATGCCACAACATGGATGAATTTTCATCAATCATACCACATTTAGTACCAGCATATATATTTAAGGTAGATGAACAATTAATAAATGAGCAATCTACACTTATTTGATATAAACCATTCAACATGCTCCATTCCAACTAAAATAGAATCCTTAAATAAAGAAAACTTCGAGTTTGCAAAATTGAAAGAATATCCCATTACATCAAGTTTTGACAAAGAAATTAAATTTCTAAAAATGAACGGAACATAGAAAACATCATGCAGTTCTAAAAAATGCCCTGTGTCAAGGCGAAGCCTGCAATTTCCTACTGCTTTGACTTTAGGCTTGGTCAGATTACCCATTAAAATTGATGACTCATGTGGCTTTGCGTTGCGGATTTAGGGTGTGTTTGGTTGAAGGCAAAACTTTTGATGAAAAGTTTTTGGAGTAGAAGTTGTCAAATCAATAGAAAATGATGTGATATAATGGGAGTAATGATGAGGAGTAAAGAGAATAAAGTTAAAATAGATAGGTTAGTTGTATGGG
>JAXCLR010000073.1:5742988-5765996 GCA_035584095.1 Annona squamosa
CCCACGATACCCACCACCACACGTCCATCACGCAACAGAAAAGAAAGACACAAATCACTTCAGCTTTTCGGTAAGGAAGAAGCTTAATATCATTGAATTCTTGAATGATATATTATGTCCAGTTTAAATTTCCAAAAACGATCGTCTCTGATAATTTTTTAATGCCCTTTTTGGGTTTCTTTTTTCTCTTCCGCGTTCCTTGCCATCGAATTATCCATTGATTATCGTTTCCGATACGTTTCTTGCGATAAAATCCCTCGTTTCGTGAGATCGAGGCCGATGGATGGGTTGAAATGGAGGGCCGTTGCGGTCAATCATAATTATTTTTAGTAGAAGAATGGATGGTGAATATTCATCTGATATTAGTTAATTGTTTCTTGGTAATCGCCAGAAGAAAGGAAGGCTTAATTAAGCCAAGGAAGAAGAGACAGAAACACAGAGAGAGAGAGAGAGAGAGGATGGGCTCTGAAGAGAAATGGAATCGGCTCAACGATTGCGAACCGCCCGAGAAGCACCGCCTCTGTGCCAACGGCTGCGGATTCTTCGGCAGCCCTGCAACTCTGAATCTCTGCTCCAAGTGCTACAGAGATTTGCACGCCAAAGAAAAGCAATCCTCCACCGCCATGGCCGCCGTTGAGAAATCTCTAGCCGCCGCCGCCACCGCCACCGCCACCGCCTCTGATGCCGCCGTCGCCCTTACTCCAGCTGAGCAGAATCTGTTGTCGTCTCCTTCTCAGGACCCCATCTCCCTGCCGCCTCCCTCTCATTCTCTGACTGATTCGAGCGTCGTTAAAGCAGCCGTATTAGCGACCGCAGCATCTCCGCAACAGGATTCGAGAGCGAAGAGCCGATGCTTGAGTTGCAAGAAGCGCGTAGGTCTGACGGGGTTCAGGTGCCGATGCGGGAGCACCTTCTGCGGTACTCACAGGTACCCGGAGGAGCACGAATGCACCTTTGATTTCAAGGCCGCCGGCCGTGACGCCATCGCCAGAGCGAACCCCCTCGTCAAAGCCGACAAGCTGCAGCAGAGGTTCTGATTCACGAGGGAAGCATGGACGTTTTCGTCATTTGGGAAACAACGGAGTGAGGGTGCTTCTTTGTAATTTCCTAGCTTTGGTTGAGGGTAGTAAACGGAAGTGTGTTTGCGGGGCGGTTGGGACGCCGTACAGGCTGGCTTGGGAATAAGATTCAATAATGGATGATGGAATGATAAAAAATACCGAGGATACCTTTGCTTTTGCCTGAAATTTCTCGTTTATTCCCTTTCTGAAAATTTTATTTTTATGGAATTGTGGCCGGATTGTGGAAAGTCGGATTCAAAGCTGTTGCTGCAATTTACATTGATGATACAATGAAAAACGTATGTTGTTTGGCGAATGCCGGATAAATTGTATTGCCGCTTTATGGGGCCTCTTTTCTACAACAAAAATACCAATACCAACGGAGCTGTTATGCCTTCGCCGACGAAAAAGAATTAGAAGGATGGTTAAAATATACATAATATGTTCAAGGATTACAACCAAAGCAACGTCTGTTAAGAATAAAACAAAAAGGCAAGACGGCTCTCATGGGGATATTAAAAGAACCAAACGGCCACCTTGAATTTTTCGCGTGTAGTAGAGCGGAGATGCTTGCTTGCGTCGATTCCTGCTTCCTCAGCATTCAATCCGCAATCGTCTCAGCTCAGATTGGAACGTAGGGCTCGAAATCATCGTTCGGTGCGCAAGAGCCCTTATGTCTTCTCGAGTGCATTCGCGGGAGATCCGAACAAGTTCCCATAAGGCTCCCCCACTAATCATGTCCTTTGCATTCACTTCTGAGAAAGCAAGTCAAAAGTAGCCATCTTAATGAACTTTTTCTATTTACTTCTGATACAAAGGGCATATTTTAAGCCATACATACAAGATTCTTAAATTGAATCTGTATTATTATTCCTAAAACAGCTTTCTAATTCCCAAGATGGTTTTTAGATTTTCAATACAACTTTTCTCATTTCCCATATACATCATTACATTCTCATCACAGATACAAATTCTTGTATGGTTTAGAACATGCCCTAAAACTTGTTGTGAGAAAGCAGGATGTGAAACTCACCATGTTGAGCCAAATGACAAAGAGCGAGTTCTATATGACGACGGATTGGGGAAGCTTCGTTGTTGGCATTCTGAACAATCCAAGACAGTGCTCCGTCATCTATTAGGAGAGACCTCCCAAACTTGGTGCCTGTAGATGTTAAGAAACCAACGGAATGATTAGAAAACTGAAAACAAATTATTGTCTGAGCTAGACGCTGGAAGGAAGAAAAAAACCCACACACCTTGACTAGATGCTCTAGATTCGCATTTCGCGAAGTTGGCTATGCCACGTGCAACTTGAGCAAGAACATCTGGGTGGCCACATCTAACCATTCCTAATAAAGCCTTTATGCCACCTTCACCTCGTAGCTTTGTCTGTAGTTTATCTGCACGGAAAGTAACAAAAAATCTTAGGTTGATGAGAACATATATGAGATGCAATCAATGAACAAAATCATTCATAGTTGTAGACCGTCTAGATTCTTACATCTTGCAGCCTAATTTTAACGGAACAAGCATAAACCGGGCAACTGAGGGGAAAATTAAGAATGAATGATTAGACATCAAAAACTGTTGAAAGTAATCTCTTCACTACAACTATCTACCATATACATGTGGATTCTGCTCTTACGAATTCAATCTACAGTTCTTCATCGTATGAAATTTAACAAGTGAAAAAATCAGAAAAGCGTTTGGTTTGGTTTCAGAGTTTTTACATGGAAAAACAGCCAAATAAATATAAATGCATTTTAAATATGCATTAAAAATTATTTAGGCAACAATAGCAGCAGAAAATGGGCTTTACCATTGCCACAGAGATTAGCAATAGCTCCAGCAACCATGCGAAGAGTCTGAGGATCCTCTGCATCAGCAGCAGTCATTGATAACAAACTGATGCCTCCTTGAACCATAATAAGTTCCTGATTTGTTTCTGCAGGAAGAAAAGATTGATGAAAGATTGATCTGAACTAAGAAACATAATATGGCACACAGCTGGAACCGCATCAAACAGAGCCTGAACCCCAGCAATTTATCTGGGCAACCAGGCAGTAAGACAAAATCCAAAAAAAATATAATTACAGATAAAGCACATACCATTCATTGCAAGATTGGCTATTGCCCCAGCTGCTACTCTACGAATCTGCTCATCCTCTGTACTCCTAAGAAGCATCAGCAAGGAAGTAAGACCACCAGCTTCAACAATTCTTTCTTGATTTGCTTCTGCACATAACATTTTTAACATTATGCTGATAATAGACGGTCAAGTGGTTCAGAAGCGGCAAGCACCAGCAATCATTCGTTATTCACATGTCTGAATGCAACCAGTCCAACTTCTGGCCACACCGAAGACATCCTATGGTGATAATTGGCAGGCTATAATAAGAAGGCGATTAGCCCAATGGTAACTAGTTCTACTACTGATAAAACAATTCAAAACTAACAGGGAGGAGCCAGATAAGCATCATGCATGTGACCATCTCCACAGTTTACTTTTGAAAATATTCATAAAGAGAGACATGTAAGAAAAAGATGATCAACTCAATAAAGGAAAGCATCAGGTTACAATGCAAGCGGCCATGGTATGCAATGCTAGATATGCAATAGAAGAAGCACAGTATCCATCAGAACATCAGATATGTTACCTTCGGCTGCAAGGTTTGCAACAACTTTCACCGCATGAATACGGACATCAGCATCTTCTGATTCCAGGAATGATAAGATCTTTTGCAATCCCACTGCCATACTAGTAGCCATATCAGAGATGCTGGAAAAATGGCCAGATAAATGAAGATGATCGATAAACAAGTAAAATTATCCAAATTGGATCTATTTGGGCTTGCTACCTTGTTCAAAGAGTTTGGCAATTGAGGCCTTTTGTCCGTTTCCTGAATCTTTGAGTTGCAACTGCCTAACTTGGTTCATGAGGGAATCCAAACTGCTAAAGACTTTTGCGGAACCAACTCTGTCTAAACTCCTTGTCTGGTCAAATAGAATTGATATGTCAAGTAGTTGGGAAATTTCAACCAAATAAAAAGATGAACTAACAAGGTCCAGTCAATCCTATTTCCCTAGAATGTCAACATAATCTCTAAACGATTAATACAATGCAAGAGCACCTTAGTAATAAGCAACATTGGAGTTGAATGCCTGTGTACATCATACCTCATCTGCTCGGGGACTTGTTTGCATGAGCCGACTTTTCAGAATTGTGATTTCATCTTCAAGTTTTTCTTTCTGACAAGCTATGTCTTCCAACATCTTCTGGAGCTTTAAAATCTCAGCATTTTCAGCAGCCTAAGACACCAAATAGTAATCAAACATACCACTTAGAAGTCCATAAATACAATTCTCAGCTATTTAACTGGAACTTGATGCATCATTGAGCATACCTCTGATTTCTTCCATTGTGCCAGTTGATTTTTAAGATTGTTAACGTCATCTTCAGCTACCTTCCGCAAACGTATTTCATTCTGAAGCAATTGGTTGAGCTCAGCAATTTCCTCTGAGAGAGATGATACAGGGTTCTACTCATAGGACAAAAACGAGAAAGACAGATTTCAAAGACAGCCAAAAGAGATAATTGACTTGCAAAAGGAAAAAAGAAGTAGAAGATTGATTTGCTTGTTAATTGCTACTAATGTTTTAAGAATCAAGGTAACCTCTGCCAAGACTTGCAGGAGATGTCAGTAAAACAAAGCTGAAAAAAGCCAGGTCCATCAACTTAAGGGGAACACACTGCACCAAATTTCAACAATAATATATTGAAATGGTTGACAGGATTCATTTCTCAAGCGAACAACTAATTTTTTCCAACAGCTTCATTGTTCAGTGAAACAATTGCTTGAGTTGGTTCCTTTTGAACTGATAATGAAGCAGCTTGCCAGTTAAATGGCAGAAACTGCCATTGACCAGGACGGAAACTTTGTGCTTCTAATCTTTCATCCTAACTGGCTCTACACTCTACATTCCATAAATGGATTTTAAACTTTGTGCTTCTGCCACTCTTCATATTCCCCTCTTCCATTTCAATATCTGAATTTTTGTTATGCTGGGCTAAGCAATGAATTCTTTGGCTGAATTCCCAATTTTACTTTAAACATCTTCAGGGAAGGCTCAAGGGTCTTCAATTGTTGAATTTGACAGTCAACATGATGCAACCTAACTTCAAGTTCTTCTTGGGGTTTGCAGAAAGATTTATTCCATTGGCTTTTCTGAATTTATTGCTGCAATTCCTGATATGCCACTTGTGGAATTATTTGAATTCTGCGGGTCATCAACAGCCAACTGCTGAGATGCCTGCCAGCATAGCCAGGGTGGTGTGGATGCATTATGCAGTGATTAAAGCATAAACATTGGAGGTAATGGTATCTGTACCATCACTTATTATGATGGCATCCTAGCTCTTGTACATTGAAAGGTGAGATTATTTTACCTCAGCTTATTAAAAAAGAAACAGAAAAACAATGCATTATCGATTGTTAGCATTAGCATAAGCATATAACACTTGTGCACTGAAGTGATTCACTATGGCCAGCTTGAACCTATGCAAATAAGAGTTAACATACCTCTGAACATTTATCTTTAGATTCAGCTCCTGTTTTCTCATTGGTGTGCTTTTGCTGATTTAAGATCCACTGTTCCTCCAGCTTCTTTATTGAGTCCATGTATTCCTTTTGGTACTTAAATCTTTCATTCTGCAGAAAGCAGGTGAAACCAAAATGAAAAAGGTTGCTTCTTATTTTTGTCATTTAAACCCAACATTAAGAATCAGCGAAAACGAAAAGAAACTACAAAATAATAATTTTGGGTCACTGGTCCCCATCAAGTAGTGTAAGGAGAAATTCCAGCCCACCCCATTGGGCTAAGCCACAAGTATTGTCCCTTGTCTTAGTGTTTTGTTACTCTTGCATTTGCAATAGCTGACGCCTGACGCTCAAACCCAAAATCAAAGGTATTGTTGGTTTTGTAAACCACACCTCTCGCCAATTAAGCTTTAACTCAATTGGTGGATGGTATGGTCTTAAAAATCAACAAAAACCTTGGTCCCAACCTGACCCATTTTCAAAACTAAAATTGAGTTTATTTTTGGGACCTCAGTTTCAACTTGACCCAAGAGAAACAAAAACCAACGCAAGGCTTACATTAATCTGATACTAAAACCTCACCTAGTTCGAACCCAATATCCCCCTAATTTGTTAAAGGAATCACGTTGTTTTATACATCAAGTATTTTAACTATAACTATAATAAAAGTTCTTTCATGTAATCATAATCTAATTAAACTGTAAACATTTATTCTAAAACCTAAATATCATATCCATTTATTCAAAAAAAGTTAAATCTATGATATCTACATCAACTTAATTTGTAAATATCACAAATATACTAATTCTTTAAAATTATTGCACACATATCAATTAATTATAAGATACATAAGTTTAACTTTTATTAAACTTGCTTAGACAATAATTTCATACAATTCCATTTATTTTTCTTACCTTGATTATTGATGGCAAAATTCATGACATTAATTGTATTTAGCATCATCTATTAAATAGAAGACTAACTTTCATCAAAATCAAAGATACCATAGATCATATAAATATATCCATATGTGACTTATAAATAAATAAGTTATCATAATCAAAAGTACATTTTAGAATTAGTGAGAATGAAATAATATTTAAAGAGTTCGTCATTTCTATCGGTAGATTTTAACTTTTATTGCTTGAGAGTAAACCGAATTTTAACTCAAAACCAAGATCAAAACCAATATCAACCCAATCCAAACTTGAATTCTAATGTTAAGGTTAAGGTTCACCTAAACCCGGTACAACCCAACCCAAGTTGCATTCCTGAGCAGAAGTGACCATAGATTCATTAATACTAAAGTATTGGGCTAAAGAACAATATTTAAGTAGTGAGTAAGGCTTGACAGTGAAGTTCATGGAACGCCACCTAGAAAGCAAGCCTAATTTTGAAGTTTGTGGTCGCTAATCTAGAAGTTTAGTCATAGGTATCATTGGGGCTAAGTCGCACCTTTTTATGTCATACAATGGATATAAGCACTTCTCCTACTTAGTCTAGACTCTAGCACAACTTCACAGATTTCACTACTAGGCTAACTCTTTAGCTCGGTCCTTAATGAGCTTCACTACCAGGTCTGACCCAACTTCTAGTTCAAACTCCATGGACTTCAATGCGGGCTAACTCTTTAGCTCAATCCTTCAAGGGCTTTACCATCAAGCTTGACTCATTACTCGGTATTGTCTTTTAATTCAATATTTTAGTGTTAACATGTTTGTTACCTCCATTTGAACCCAAGATTAAGGGTTTTATTGATTTTCAAGACCAGCTCAATTTGTGAGAGACAGTTTATAAAAAACCAATAAGACTCTTGATTCTGAGTTTGCATGCCCCTGGTTGTAGATGCAAAAGCAACGAAATGCCCGAACAAGGGGCAATACATGAGCATTAGCCCAGTGAGTTGGGACAGATTTCTTCTCACTTCACTTGACGGAGATGATGGCCCAAGAGCGTTTGTGAGGCTATGCAGTAGAGGTCGAGAGCCTATGCAGGATCTCTTGGTAGAGACTGGGAACCTGTAGGGATTACCGATAGATCCCATGAATAATGGATCGGGCTTGATGGCTAAAGAGCTAACCTAGTATTGAAGTTCATGGGGGGCTGAGTCAGAAGTTTAGCCATGGATAATATCATAGTTAGGGTAAGCAGGAGAAACTTAAATTCCTGGGGCATGATAAAGTGCACTTATAAAAATTCGCAAATTTTCCTTAAATTTACAAAAAAGATAGCAAGCCTCTTCTAGAAATAGTTGATTTTTTTCTTCATTTAAGAACTTTTTAACTACCTTTTTTCATGGATATGTGGACCCAAATAAAATATCTTTCTACATATGAAATTTTAAATTTTTTCTATTTAATATTTTAGAATTTCAAAAATGAGAAATAAGCATTCTTAAATTCAAACAATATTTAAAAAATAAAAATGTAATTTTCATAAGAGGTGAAATCTAACTAAGGCTCACATATCCATGTAAAAACTTCTTAAAATTTTTAACATGGGTAATGCGAGCTCAATGCTTATGCAAACAATGAAGCAAGACTCGATTTCTATTATCCACAATAATGGAACCATAGCATAAGCAAAAAATTATAATGGCATTTTTGTTGTTGCGAAAGTTGTGTCACAATCAGGAATTGTAGATCTTCCTTTGATTACTAAAGTTTCAACTAAATAATTCAGGGTACATTTGGCAAAGGGTGGAAGTGAAATGGAAAATAAATGTGACATGTGCCTAACATAAGTACATAACATGTCAATTTTAGGGTGTTGAGACGCAAAGAGCAGCGAACTAGAGTTTAATTTGACGAGATAGCTTACAAAAACAGCAACGGTATATACTTTAGACAATGAGCTGCAGTAAAAAGACAATAAATAAGCAACAAAGCATATGTGAAACAAACTAACCTCCAGCGCATTTGCATATTTTCTTTCAGCCTCAGATATGCGCATCTGCGATTCTGCCCTCAATTTTTCAATCTCATCCTCAAATGCTTTCTGCTGTCTCTCCTGTTCTGTGATCACTTTGTCCAACTGTATGTCAAGCCTTCTGGCCAAGCTTTTGTAGTCAAATTCTTCCTTTAGTTTCACCATGTTCTCCACCTTCATTGCCTGCATGGGAAAGGTTTGGTATCTTCAACAAGAAAAGGAACTCCACTTGCAATATTAGAAATGTTTGTGTTGATCAGTAAAATTGGTAAATGCTGAAATCCGAAGAAAAATCATAAACAACTCATCATTATCAATGACTAGGCTGGAGAAGGTCTCATGCTGAGCATTGTAGTGCAAGACTAACATGAAGTCATAAAATTCATCAGATAAGAACAGGATATGAGAAAACCGGAATCAGAAACTCTTATCTTGTGCTGCATTCTTTTCACAAGACTGCCTTCCTGCTGACAACAAGTACTGATTTCATAACACAAGGAAAACAGGACAAACAGAAAGCCACAATAATTTGAGAACCTCACCCTCTGTCCAAACATTATGGTACTTGCAGTTTCCCCTCGATGGCGTGGAGATGGTCCAATGGTAACAACCAGTGAAGTCCTTGCAGTTCCTGGCATATAGTAAATAAATTTAAGTGTCAAGCGGATGTCTCAGGACATCACATTAGCCAAAAAGTTAAAAAAGAAACATATCCTAGGGAAGTCCTTCAAAACGTCTAGATAAAATCAAGCAGTGAATAACATTCTATATAAGACAGCATTCAGAAAGCATAATCATCACTCTTTTCATAACAATATTATGGAAGAAGAATTCAAAATTACATAACTACACTTTCAGTATTATGAGATGGTCAATTATAGTTGAAGCCAGTTCTTCAAGAGAGTTGAATCCTATATGAAGAATGTCAAACCTCCAAATGAATCACGAAGCAACCTCGTAAGCTTTGAGTCACGAACTGGCACATGTGGACTATTCTCTGCCAGGGCATTAATGCACTTTCCTAGTGCACTAAGTGACAGATTGATAGACTTTGCTTCCTCCAATGTATGTCCCTCACTACCTGGAAACAAAAGAGCAACATAAGATCGAGCTGTGGTTATTGCATACTGCAATGCAGAGATTACCATATTCTGCTGGCCATCTCTCCTTTATATACCTCTTGGATGACACAAAACTAAGTCCAGTACAAATGAATACAAAATGCTCAATCATATCATTAGCTCATATGGGAAAGACTGTTCCATATCCATCCATCTAGAGACCTAGATGTAGCACAATATATGACGGTAGAATACAGCAAGAAGAAAAGTAGCTTGCTGCTAAAAAACGTTAAAAGAAGTAAACATTACTAACTTGCTGCTTTTGATCTTAGGATGTATTTAGGAAGTGATAAAACTTTTAGATGAAAAATTTTTTATAAAGAAGTTTCTAAATTAGAAGAAAACGATGAGATATGATAGGGTTAATGATGAAAAGTAAAGAAAATAAAGTTAACATAGATAGGTTAGTTGTGTGAGTAGTTGTGTAGAAATGATTGAAAAGTAGGGTAGTTGTATAGCAAGATGTGAAAAAACGATTAAAAATAGGGTCATTATGAAGAGTGAAAAGTTTTAGATGGAAAGTTTTTAGCTCGACATTTTTTTCTTATTGCCAAACACACCCTTAGTATGTAACTGATTTACTTTTTTGTTGGTCAAAACCAGACAAAACTAGATAGAAGAGATTAGCTGTTCCATCCCTTAGGTTCCCAAGAAAAATGAGAGAGAAAATTACCATTAAAATACTTGAAAGGAAAAAATTGGCTGGTTGATTTCATGAATACCTGACTTGTCAATACGCTCGGAACCAGCTAGATCTACAACAACTAGCTTGCTTTTCCTAACAATGGGTGGCCTCAGAGTTTTTATCAAGTGAGGACCATTTCCATTCTCAATTGAAGGGTGTCCTTCTTGTTCATTCTTTCCCTTGACAGACCTCCTAACATGTACCTGCACAAGGAATAAAGCTCATATTTCCAGCATCAACTGCAAAATTGAATAAAGTTATGATAACAAGGGCAATGCAAACTTAAAAAGCACAAAAATGGGACAATTCATCACCATTAGAATAGCATGGCTACGTGAGGATTCGGTGTTCAACTTTGTGTTTGCAGCAAATCGATGAGCCTCCCCTACTCGTAGTAGCTCTAAAAAACTCTGTTGATCTCTAATTTCCACTACAGACACACCAGGGAGCGAAACATCCCCAGTTTTTGGGTCTTCCACAATAGAGATGTTGTCATTTCCAGGATCAAGCAGGTCTTGAATGGTCTCCATATAAAGCTTTAGACAATTTTAAAACAAAATATAAGCATGCAGAATGTGATAGAAGGAATTGGCAGAAAATACTGAGAAGCCTGCAAAATTTTATAAACCAATCAAACAGAGATAAATAGCAACGAGATAAAGCAATAGAGCTCAAACAACCTGAAAGTACGAGACAGATATAGAATCAGTCTCTGGAGAAATATCTGCAAGAATATCCTCCATAGAGCGCACCATAATTCCACGGGAAGCAGTGTCTTCCTCTCCAAGACGTCCAAGAGTGAATGTCTTCCCTGTGCCCGTCTGTCCATAAGCCATTACTGTTCCATTGTAACCCTCCAGCACACTCTACAGAAAAACAATCCAGAAGTCAATAAACCAATCAAGGGAAACAGGGTAATTACCTCCACAGAAATGGTGATATACCATTCTCAGTGAAAACTCAAATAAGGAAAAGAAAATCGTGAAACCATTATTATTATTATTATTATTTTTACATGAGGTACCTCAACAACTGGTTTTGCGACAACTTCATAGACTCGCTTTTGTGATGCAAATTCTGTGAGAACTTCATCAAACTCATAGGTATCTGAGTCCCAATTATTTTTCCGAAGTTTCAACCTTTTGAGCTGAAGCAAACAGACAACAACAAAGATTTCAGGTCGACCCTTCAGTGAAACATTAGAGCATCCATAGCCAGGCATAACAATGAACTACCACTAGATGTCAACAGGTGCAGCTAAAAGTGATAAAAAGGCCAATATTACCTCTGGCTGCAACTCTACACAGTCAGCAAAGTCAGCATCAGCAACTAGTTCCTCTGCATTCTGTGGGCGTAATCTGACAGCCACTCGAACTCTCCCGGGAACTGTCCCAGAAAATAAACATTTTTGAAGAACTCAGTGTTCCCACTAAAAGTGACGAAGATAAATTCCCAAAAAACAAGGGAGTGAGCGTAAATGATAAAAGAAATGAATACGGAATCAATGATGATTATTGCATAGAAGAGAGCCAGCAGTAATCATAGTTGTTATAAAAAAGCCAAATAGTCATTGCATGAAACTATGTCTCAGGGAACAATTTTTGGTTCATGAAAAGTCATTCATTATACACAAACTATGAAAAGGCAAAAACAAGCTCAGAATACATCCATACGAACACACATCTGGGCTCTTGGGATTTTCAGCCGAGATCTGATAACCCTATTTCATAACAATTTTGAATTGGTGCATTCTTACCAGCTTCTCCACTCCCCGGAGCATTTAAACCACTACTTCAACTAGTTCCTTAACTTTCCTCAGCAGACGATGCTTTGATGCTGATTCCTTACTTTTCTCCCTATAACATGCGAAGATTAATAAAACAGAGAACTAACTGGCTGCAGACATGAATCAGCATTTGCTGATTTCTGCGAACCAACAGAAGGATTCGAAGTCAAAACCAGATGCCATCCGTCCTGACGGCAACAAGCATTTAAAGTTGGGACTTCGTCACACCATCTAAACACTTCCAGATTATCATTCAGCATTCCAACCCATCATTCATTCCACCAAATGCACAGCTTCGGACTATCAATCAGCACTCCAATCCATCATTCCTTCTACTCAGTGCACAGGCTAGCCCCATTCTCCGCCATACCTTAGCCAGCCCACAACAGACAAAGATCGAACTTCTACACCACGAATCTAAGCAAAAGACGCCCATTGGATGAGTAAAGAGACAAAAAACCACTCACCACCAGCATCATCCTTTGCCGCAGAAGCAGAAGCGCCTAACGATCCCGGGCTGCTGCGACGGACTCCCGATGAAGCCGAAATTGGAGAAGCCTTGGGTTTTAGAGAAGGCTTGATGGTAGAATTCGCTGAAAAAGACCTGTCGAGCTTCAAAGAAGCTTTTGGAGTGCCGTTTCTGTGGATTCCTGAAGCCATTGTTGATGCGGAGAGTTCAAACTGCTGGAACCATGTGGGCGAATAAGCTGGGGAATGGCCAATCCCTGCCTAGGGTTTGTGGCTGAGCAGAGTAGATCAGTGAAGCCGAGAACGTTAAAAAAAGAAGGGGAGAGAATGAAGGTTAGAAGATTAAAGAGAGACTCGGTTTGGAAAACGAAGCACGGAGTTTTTCGCCTGCTCAAATGCAATGCTTACGACGCTGTGCTGCTGCCGCTGCTGCCGTGAAAAATTAAAATGGCCTCTTGTAAGATGAAAGAAACAAAATTACTTTAGCGACCTACCGAATATTCGTACTCGTCCATGCGTAATTTCTTAGATTCAATGAGCTAAAGATTCATCTGACCACGTAAGAATTATTCTTCTGATATTTTGTGACTAATTACAAAGTTTTTCCTTTGTTTTTATATAAAGTGTTGATTAATGGTAGGCAAAATTTAATCACAGATCTTACGGAAAGTGTTCATCAGTGAAGTAATTTTTCCTAATCACGTTTGAAACCGACTTTGATCGTTTGGATGGTGTAGATGGAAGTTTATTGGCTCACGTCCGGTGCATGTGGCAGGGTCAGAAGGGGAGAGCGTCTTGGCAGTTGGCACGGCGTTTGAGCGGTTTCTACAAAGCGCAAGGGACATTTCGTGGGGTTTGGCGGGACCCACCAGAGTCCCTGCTGTTCCCGGATTGGACGGCGAGGTGGGACGAGTCAATCGACGAGATGGTTCGTCGCAGCATTCTCTCCCCGGGCCCTCTCTTTCCCTCTACTATTCACCACTCGGAGAACCGAATCATCCGAACCGTCTAAAGGATATGCAGTGGTTAATCCTTAATCCAAAACCATCAGTTACGCTTGACTGTCGGTCATTCTAAGGCAAGAATTATAATGTTGTAAAAGGATGAGGAGACGAATTGAAATAACCCAAAAAAGAGTAACTCCCTTTTATGATGCAAAATAACCCCTTAATTTATATTTTTAAAAAATTCGGGTGGAATTCGTTCTTTTTTGTCTCCGCTATTTAATAATTTCATACTTAAATTCATTTCAATTGAAATTTGACACCCACAACATACGAAAAAGACGCACGGTATAAAAAAAAAAAAACAGAAAGAAAAATGCCAAGATTTTATATTTACTAATAGAATGATCTGCAAATATATCCTTTTTAAAAAAGTTTTTGTAGAATTGGTTCCAAAAGCGTAGTTCCTCTTGCGTATTTTCGCCATGAGAATAATGTTATCAGAACCGGTCCAGGTACCAGTTCAATTATATACTGTTCAGTTTGATTGGTAGAAACCGTGCGAACCGTTGAACCGCTGGTTGGACCAGACTTTTCGGTTGGACCGGATTTGCCCGGTTCGCACGGTTTTTTCTCAAATATTATAAATATTTTTAAAAAATGAAAACGGAAAACCCTAACCCGCACGCCGCACCCTCTACCACTGCGCCGCACCCCTCTGCATCTTCCCTAATCCAACGCCCGTCGCCTCACCTCACAGCGGCAGCACGCCTCAGCCATCTCCCGCTCGTCCTTTAGCGGCCGCCTCACCTCACAACGGCTTCCGTCTCCTCCTTCGCGGCCGGCGTCTCCCGTTGTCCTTCTCCGCTCGTCGTCGTGTCGGTCGTCCCTCCTCCTCGGATCCTTCGCTCCACGTCGCACCCACCATCCCTCCTCTATGGTCGTGCCCGCCGCGCTGTCCAGCCTCCTCCTCAATGCGCCTGTCTCCTCTCTCGCCGTCGCCGTCTTGCCATCGCCGCCTCACCTCACAGTGGCAGCACGCGCTCAGCAATCGGCGACGGCACCTCTTCGCGGCAGCCTATCTCAGCATCTCCTCCTCTCGTCGCATGCATTGCACTGTCCTCGCGGCTTCCGTCTCCTCCGTCGTCTCCCGCTCATCCTCCTCCTTAGTGCGCCTGCCTCGCCACCTGTCTCCTCTCTCGCCGTCGCCGTCTTGCCATCGCCGCCTCACCTCACAGTGGCAGCACGCGCTCAGCAGTCGGCGACGGCACCTCTTCGCGGCAGCCTGTCTCAGCATCTCCTCCTCTCGTCGCGTGCGTTGCACTGTCCCCGCGGCTTCCGTCTCCTCCGCCGTCTCCCGCTCATCCTCCTCCTCAGTGCGCCTGCCTCGCCACCTGTCTCCTCTCTCGTCGTCGCCGGCTCACCGAGCAACAGCGATTTTGTGCGTAATTAATAATTATAATATCAAAAATTTTTTTGGTGGATTTTGTGCATGTGTCTCTTATAAATTATAATATCAAATTATCAATGATTCAATTTTATTACCAGTCAATGTAATTTTTATTATCAATTATTGTTATTGCAAAACATACTGAAATTCATTGCATGATTAATCATTTAATTGTTGATTGTTTATATGCTAATATTGTGAAAATTATTTTAATTGTCTATTTGAGAAAATTTTTTTAAATGCATGTTAAATGAATTTTTCCTGCATGTTTTGTTCTTATATTGTAGTCATTAAAATTTAACATATATATTTAGAATTTATAAAAATATAATTTTATCAATATATTTATTTAAAATTTTAAAAAAATTTAATATTAATGACATCATAAATATGTCATGCTGACGTCACCGGTTCGAACCAGACCAGTCCCTTTACCGGTTCAATCACCGGTTCGGTTCTGACAACCTTGCATGAGAATGCTAAAATAACCGCAAGCACCGTCAGGATTGCATAAAAGAAAGACGAGGAGGAGGAGGATGGGACACTTCAATAATTATTGACTGTGAGCAATAAACAGAAAAAAGATTGCTGCATAATTTCTTCGACGGGGATAGCCCACCACTGCGCGCAGTAGAGAGGATTTTCAGAAAATTCCTCTAGTCGACCCCACGGGATTAGCATTTCAAATAGTGAATTGTTGGTGCAGGGTGCATTGGTAATTAGGATATTATTTAATTTGAGAGAAGAGAGAACATGCATTTATCTTTATTAAGTGCAGTAGAAGTGAAGTGGTGTGGAATTCATGGGCTCCATTAACGCTCCTTTTTCGCGCAAAACGTGGATCATATATATGACTAGATTTTCACTTTAACAACGTGGATTTGATTAGGCGAGTCGGCAAACATCATCAAATCTCACATTTCTTTATGACTGGTCTAGCTAGCTCTCCTGTCGCGTCGGATGGATGGTCAACTATACACTGGTGCATGTAACATCGTAGATTTACGACGAAAACATGCTTAGCTGGGGACGAGACGAAAACAGGTTAGTAATATGAAAACAAAATAAATTTATTACATTGAGTTTAGAGTGATTATTCAGTACTTATGTAAGCACCGTGCCTTTTATGCCTATCCATAGTTTTTATATTTAAAAATATCTAAATTCCAGACCATCTCTTATATTTATTTATGATTCCAAAAAATTCATTTATCCCGAATTTTATTATACTATATATCTCATGCACTTTTTAAAATTGAAAAGTTAATATATTCACTCTTAAAATATAAATTTTCAATAAAAATTATTTTCGCTAGCATATAAAATAAGATACGTTAAACACAATAGATACATTAGATTTTAAAAAATATATTTCGTAAGCATGGAGGACTCCATGCTTATAGAAGTATTATATCATTTTTATGGAAGATTGAATCATTATTTTTATTTTATATTTTTTTTCATAAAGCCATGTACTTTTTTGGTTTTATCTCTTTTTCATAAAGTCATGTACGTGTTTTTTTCAAATTTAATAAGTGTTTTATTAAATAAATAATTCTAAATCTGATGAGTAAGTTAGGTTTGGATTTAAGCATTGTGGATAAAGCTTTAGATTTGCTGACACAAGTTTAAATCCCGTATAGGCCAAAAAATTTGGGTAGGAGCTAAGTCTTTTACAAAAATAAAGTAATCATTTATTATCTATGTGGAGGATATATAGAATTTTATTGCCTTCTATGTAAATCAGCTTAATTGTAATATCATATATTATGTTTTGAAAAAATACCAATAAAATTTTTTAACCTCTATAGACTCTGTCCATAGCTGTTTCTAAATAGGGTAATTGCCAAATGGATTTTCTACTATGAGTGATACGTAAGATCCTACGGCCTCACGTCGCCTAAAGATCTATAGCAAATAAAATTCAATATTTCCATAGATCTATCGGATAAGCCACACCTTTTTTTAATTAGTGTATATTTTATATCATATTAATCAGGAACAAATTTCACTTTGTAACTCTAAGTAGTAACTTGCCAGCAGCCTTTTGCAATTTCAGTCACGTGTTACCAAAATTCATCATTAAAGTGTATAATATGATTGTTGGCGACGAATGTGCTTTACAATAAATCTTTTTAACATTTCATATATGGTCATTCTATTCATTTTAAGTTCCCACGCTTCTTCATTTTTTTTGTTCATCCAAACCCACTCAAATAGGTAAAAAAAGCTATTAAAAACGAAGGTGCACGGATGAGCTCGTGATGTTCCGTCCGAATTAAAGGCTAGAGTATATAGCAGCCAATTGAATATTGTAACCTGGTTGGCTCAACGTACCAAACCATTAAAGCATATATATGCTCCCCCATTTTGTCAGAGACTCGGAAATCAGTACAAGGCATGATAGAGCACCTGCCATAGGCCAGTTTGCCCAGCCAGGGGTTTCAAATCCCCTTCTCAACAGTTGTGAGCAGTGGCTACAACTCAATCAAAAAAAAAAAAAAAAAGCACAACGCATGATAAAACCAGTACGCAGACAGATGCCAGCACCTTCCACTCGAGATAAGGGCGGAAAAAACTCTCCACGCCCAAATTGGAATGTTAATTTTTATGAATGAATTGGAATATTAATTAAACAGTCGATTTGCTTAAATATGTCCCGTAATTGTCCAATTGGGCTTATGCTGAGTGATCACTTGGTTTGCCAGCCTGCATGTTTTGCAGCTCTTGTTTGTGTAATCTTAAAAGAGGGATGGGGGCTGGCTAGGCAAACGGCCCACTAACTCATTCCAGCTTAGACGAGGCGAAAAAAAAAAAAAAAAAGAAAGAAAGAAAAAGAAAAAGAAAGGGAGTCCACCAAACGAGGCAGAGAAGATGTCCCACCCCAGCTATAGGAAGACGTGGGCGGCGCTATCAGCGTTTCAATTTTCGAAGGCCAATGGCGCTGCACACAGCTGATTTTCTCTTCGGAAAAAAATGAAAGCAACGTCACCAGCGCTAGCTTCGGGCGCGAATCACACAATCATCGGGAAACGATGCAATGGCAACTGTTTAAATGCTTAGGATGTGTTTTGTTGTGCATAAAATTTCTCAACTAGGGTGTATTTGTGATGGGATAAAATTTTTCATCTAAAACTTTTCAGCCTAAACTTGGTTACTCTGTGTAAGTATTTTATTTTTAAATTATTTTTCTATATTTTTTATACAAACTACCCTATTGTTAATTATTTCTACACGACTACCAATATATCTAACATATCTATTTTAACTTTATTCATTTTATTCTTTATAATAACTTCCATCATATTACATTATTTTTTCTTATTTTAAAAATTTTACATTAAAAACTTTTTAATAAAAGTCTTATCACTTTCTAAACATACCTCAAAACTTTTCAATGAAAAAATTTTCACTATTCACAACTACTATATTTTTTATTATTTTTTCACATTTTCCTATATAAATTACCATACTTTTCAATCATTTCTACACAACTATCTATATAATTAACCTATCTATTTTAATTTTTTTCTCTTTATACCTTATCATTATTTCTATTATATTACATCGTTTTTTTTTATCAATTTAGTAACTTTCATACTGAAAACTTTTCGTCAAAACATTTTATCACTTTCCAAACATACTCTTAAATGAAAATTTTTTACCATGGAAGTTTTTAAATTTGAAGAGGATGATTTGATATAGTAAAGATAATAATGAAAAGAAAAAATAATTAAGTCAAAATAGATAAGTTAATTATATAAGTAATTGTGTAGAAATGATTAAAAAATAAAGCAGTTTTATAGGAATATGTAAAAGAATTACTAAAATATAGTAATTATGAATATCAAAAAGTTTTAGTTCGACATTTTTTATTGCCAAACTCACTGTAAAATTTAAGATACATAAAATTTTGGTGGAATTTGATATGAGGTGGGGAATTTCAAAATAATATTTTTAAATTTGTGTAATTGATAAAGTTGAAATAAATAAGATAGTTAAAAAATGATTATAATATAAATATAAAGTTGAAAAAAAAGGTCACACGTTACCAAACATTAATGGGTTGTTTACAACTAGGATAGGACAATCATAAAATGAAATCTCCACATTTTACAAAAACACTTTCATGTTTCAAAAAAAATAATGACCTATTTTTGTAATTTTAAATACAATTTTTCTCAATCCTAATACATCTTTTTCCATTCATAATACACTCTCATTCTAAATTCTCATTCCATTTTCATCACATTTAAATTTCAATTAACCCAAAGTTGTTGGGTGGATAGGGTAGAATGTAGTCATTCTTGGAACATAATCTTTCAAGTGCTTGATTTAACAATGGACGTTTCTACCCAACCTACATTTCTTTAATTTTCTTTGGGCATCTCTGGGATAATTCTCAGGGGAACTTTTATCCTTGATTAGAAGGTTTAGAAGCATTCATAAAACGGGGATGGATTGGCATTCCGACATTGAATCTATATATAACTCGCCCACTGTGCTCAAAATTTAATTTTTGTGTCCCGGTTGAGTAGGATTATTAATTATGTGCCCAACTTTGCTTTGATTGACTAGGCTGTGCACCATGAAGACACAAAAAGTATCATAAATAATGCAGTGTTAGAGTAATTACGTCCATTTCAATATTTTTTCCTCGCATATCACAATCAACCAATTGATTATTCCCCTAACCATCCATTTAGATGTTTTAAAGGTGATGGTTCAGTTTTGAATTACAACTCAACATCCTCTCTTTCTTTTCTTTTTTTTTATGGGAAACTCAACATCCCTTTTGATTTAAGTGAAATTCAATCCATTAAAATATCTAATCTTAAATATTTACGATCTATTTGAAAGTACATTTTATTTTGTGTTAACGGATATTTAACTCAACAGTGGAACATTTTTCCACTAGCTAGAATACTAAGATAAATAAAAGGCTATTTGTAATTATTAATAGTATAATAAATTTGACTCAATATAGCTAATTTTTTGGTTGCATATAATGTGTATTTCATTGCAATAAACATATTTCGGCTACAAATAAATATTTACCTATAAACAATCAGTTTATTTTAAGTGGTGACATTTAGTTAAATATAGTAATTTTTTATATCAAATGCAATAAAAAATAATATTTAATATAATTATTAAAATTTGACTACAAGTCATAGTAAAAGTTTAGTTACAAATAGTACATAATTTGAGTATATTTGATCATACATAGCTAAATCTGAGATTGTATTTGATCAAACACAAAAATAATTATAAAAAAAAATTTACCACACATACTACACTTTGTCGTAGTGTATATAATTTTAATAGTTTTATATATTTCCTTACCATGATTTTATTTTATAGTCCACCTATGCCTACAATAGTTGTTTGAATGATTTAGTATTTTAAAGCATCGCGAATAATGCAACATGGGCATAGCCTGTTTAGCAACAACTATGGTCATCATGTTGACTGATCTATGATTAAATCTTGATGGGAGCTTCATCTTTAATACGGGAGTTGTGTCTCCCATTTGAGAAGCAATAGCCTTCTCTTCTGATGATGCAAGTTTATTATAGAAAAATAGTATTTTCTTTCTTTCGATGTGATTGTTTCCAACTAAATAATTTTTTATCATAAAATATTACTAGAATGATTAGTTTGCAAGCATTAAAGATATGAAAAGGCATTAATATACATTGAAAAATGAACGATTATGCATAATGGATGTATCTCGGTTCATAGCATGCAAATTGCTAGGCATGGAATCGAGTCCCGTGCGAGAGCTTTGTTTTTCCTGAGCAAAAGTTATTTTGTCCAAAATGAGGGACTCTCGTAAGATTAATAAAAAAATGAAAATTTGTATCAAGAATAAAAAGTTAATATTGGAAATGACTAGCCGCATGGTTTGGTGGTAACACCCGACAGCACAAAGCCACCAGGTTGGATGATCCAGTCCCCACGGTGTGTAAGGTATTTTTACTGATTCCGTTGTGGTTGTGGGTGCGTATAAAATTTTTTTTCTTGGTTGTGTGATGGTTGAATGTTCTTAGTTGCCATATAAGAAATAATGATGTATAAAATACCAATAAAAAAAAATCCAAAGTTAGAACAATGTCATTGTAAAGTACTAAAAAAAATAAAAGATCATATGAAAAATGTGAAAAGTAATATTAAAAAATAAAAAATACAATTCTGATCTCATAGCAGATTACGCGATGCTCTCAAGTAGGCCCAAAAAATGTGGTGATTCCAATGTCGAAGGGATCAGTCGAGGGGATCATGTACAATCAATCAGTTCGTAGCTTGTTTCCTATCCTTCTTCAAAGCTTTGACATTCAAAAGCGACGACAAGTTGGAATCACCGGCCGTGTTCAGTGGAATGTTATTAATTGACCTTTAATGATCTATGGTGGTCCATGAGAATTTTTTAAATACCAAGCAAATGACGAGTGGGGGCGATGTCATGTGAGTGACAAATGGCTGCAAGTAAGTATTCCTCATCTACAAATGTGAACTAATCATCCGGCTTTTATCAATTAATATACGTGTCAGTATGTGGATGGACGTGGAAACTTTTTTTTTTTTTTTTTTTTTTTTATTGATTGGGAATGTAGATGGAAACTTGAATGTAGACAATGCCGGCAGAAGATGCATGGCTGAGGTCCATGTCCAACTTGCATAAAACCGGGGAGATATGCAAGCCCACCTCGGGAAGAAACCAGAAAGGTTGAGGAAAAGAACACATCTCCAGCTTTTTATGATGGGAAAAAGACTTTGCATTCATTTCCATGGACTTTTATACATCCATTGAACCATGGACAAATTGAATCTCACGGTCGCTTTTAATTTGCACAGGTGCTAAAGCCATATATCGAGAACCCACTCACTCACTCACCCAGGGCTGTTTGTTAGTGCATTTCTGGTCCCCGGCCGGGGACCTAAACTTTAAACCTTGTTTTGAGTTGGTTGGACTTCGCCGTGAAACCTTCAGATATGAACTAATTCTATTCCAGCCAGTTGGTTGTACGTGGTGGATAGGTATGTATGGCTTTTGGGCTACATTTTCTAGTTGCAGTAGCAGCTAGGGAAAGCCGAACTAACAAACTAAGGGTAGCCAACCGGCCTTCGGCCGGGTAGACGACACCCCTCTTCGCGTGTTCATAGATTCGAACCTCCGCATGGGGTGTTTCGGTTACTGATAGGAAATTTGTTATCGGAAGAAGACTGAATATACCTGGATATACTCAGTCTCGGTGCACCTGAGTGTCATTTTATTTTTTTCGAAAAATGTTTACACAAATGTTAATATAAGATTATTTAAAATGCGGAGCAAGTTTACCATTTCTGGAGATTTGTAGATATTTTTTTTTAAAAATAGCCGCATTTTATTAATTTTAAACTACTAAAATGTCACTGATTTTAATAAATTAAAAATATCTAAAAAAATCTAAAAATAGTAACAATTGATACACATGTTTAATATATTTAGATTAACAGTTGTATAATTTTTTTTAAAAAAAATATAAGAAAAATAGGTTTTTGCATCCGGGTGAACTGGAACAGTGCCCTTTTTTATCACTAGGGGTACAACTCGGGCTCATAAAACTTGGGTTCTATCTCGACCCTAATCCTATCCTTAATCCTATTTATAAAATCTAAATTCTAACCATATTTTTGAAAATTGGGTTTGGATTGAGTTTCAAGTTAAAATTTATGTTAATGAATTTATATTTTATTTAAAAGAGATAAGTTTAGAATTTTAAAATAAATAATAATAACAAATCACGTTTAATATATAATCAAACTAATATTTTTTAAAAATAGTAATAAAAAAATATTTTTAGAAAAAAATTCACATAAAAATAAGATAAAAGAAGAAAATTAATGAGTGTAAAAGTAAATGATAGAAATAAAAGATAAATATAAATGAAAATAATATACTTTATTTATAATAAAATTACAAT
>JAXCLR010000073.1:5766096-5796890 GCA_035584095.1 Annona squamosa
AACGACCGAGGGGTCTTTTATGTCTCTTAGTATGAGATTTCCAGAATCCAGAAGGACTGCGACTGTTGAATTGGAGACGGGTGGTGTGGATGTGAATTTTGTGGACCAAACGGAGGAATTGGTGGGGCTGAGGAGGACTAAATTTCCGTCTTCCGAGATTTTTAGGAGCGAATTTGCTTTGCTGGAGAGGGGTGCCTCTCTGTTGGCTACCCAGACTACAGTTTTCTCTAGGACTTGCTTGTACCAGATGCCAATATAGTGCCTTTGGGAGGAGTTGCTGGGTGTGAAGAAGCCCAACTCGAACCTCCCACCTTTGGAGGATATGGTCTGGCTGCCGCTTAGAGGCTGAGTTGGAGTAATAGAATCTGAGGCGCTGCAGAACTGATGGGTAGCAATGTTGAGAAAAAGCAAGAAGAGGGGCAGGGTGGGAAGGAAAGAAAGCGATGACATATTCATATTCAAAAGCCAATTAGTTAAGACAGAAATTTCACACAGCTTACAAGTATATATACAAGTCTTTTTAGCAGTCGAGGTTTGCTAATCCATCAGTGGAAAATTTGCTTGAAATTCGTACTAGGGATTCTCCAGCGAAAAAAGACCGTCGTGTCTTTTTCTTGTGAACATCAAGACAGTTGGCAGAACTTCCAAGTCAATCCATCGGCATTATTTGAAAGGAGCAAAACCGTGTTCCGAGGTATCACGGGCAACAATGCACATTCGACTAGCTGCACAATATTTCTACGATGAGTTTCTGATTGTAAAGGGGAAAGGTGACAAAAATTAGATTAGTTGTTAGCGAATGATCGGAATATAGTTTTTTTTTTTTTAATCCTGGGAATGTAGTATTGAATATGAAAAAAGTTGACTAATTAAAGTAGATAAAATGATTAAAATACAAAAAAATATGTTCCCTCACTTTTATTTTTTTATTTTTCACTAAACTTTAATTTACATGCACTAAATATCATATATAAAAAATTTTAATTATTATATTCACAATAAAATAATTATATTGCACTTATGTTATGGTTCAAATTGATTTTATTAACGGTTGTGATCCTTTCAGATTGGTTTAAATTATTATTTTTAATTTTTTGAGAATTTTTTAATATAACTGTTAATTTATATTACACTTATATTATAGTACAGTCGTATGTACTGGATCATTTTTCCATAGTTACATAGAAGCAAGCCGTGTAACCCCTTCAAAATTTAATATTTTAATTTTCGATGAAAAATCCAATTCATTCATTTTATTTAACATTATTTATTTATATAGGATACCAAGTTTCATTCCAGTCAAGCATGTTTATGGCCACATTTATCAAAAAATACATAGTAATGTGTAAATTATGAAAAACGCTTAGATCTTTTTACACAATATAATAATACTTTGTAGAATCATTTATTCATGTACAAATGATATTTTTGATAATTTAAATTTTAAAATTGTTATTTTAGCATTAAACCATTGTATTACGTTAATTTTACACATTTATAGACGAGCGTATATGCAATAATACTAAACAAACAAAATAATTTTTATGATAATATACATGATGTTAAATACAATGAATAGGGTGAATTTTTCATAAACTATCAAAATTTAAAATATAAAGGTGGTTATATAGAAATGAGGGGTGAAAATTAGTAGATATATTTGAAAATTTCCCTACAAATTTTTGAATTTAGTTAGATTTTTTATTACTTTTATTATAAACTACGATATGATATACATATTTTAGAATTCTTCTTCTCTATAACTAATTTAATTTATTTATATGTGCAGGCACATGGTGGAAAGATTTATTTGAAAATTTAGAAGAAAATTTACATTAACAACTAGTCCTAGATGAGAATTTTAGTCCTAGTACTAAAGACATGTTTGATCATAGCAAACAGGACGAGAATGTCGGATGAAAAAAGTATTATTATACATTGCAAGTAAGAAAAAAATGTATTCAGATAAAAAAAATTATATTAAAAAATAAAATATGTTATTATTTTAAAAAAACGAAAATTTTATCTCTTCCTCATATTATTTCCATCTATCTAAGATGTGAACTTAATTTCCCATCACCTCTTGAAAGATGTAATTCAAGTCAAGCCACTTAACTCCGGAATTGCCATGCTATTTCTTTAATGAAGATTTTTCATTTAATAAATTAAACAAATAAGGAAAAAACAAAGATATCCAAAAATATAAAGAAATAAAATATTCTTAAATTACTACAACGCGGAAATCTCATCCATCAAGAGTACTTTAAAAGGAAAGCTTGCATGTATCGCACTTTTAATTTTGAAAGAAAAATACTTCAAAATAACACAATAGCTCTAATATAATCTAATTAATGAAATTCAATAAGTGCATATGCCACTTTGGTCAAAACCGGGTACTTTCATGTCTAAATTTAAAGCCGTTTAACCGAATTTGTCATGTTTGTTCCTTTCATTTATAAATTTAAAGCCATACAACTGAATTTAACAAGATTTCATTAATTAGATTATATTACAGTCATTGTGTTATTTTGAAGCATCTTTCTTCCAAAAGTTAAAAGTGCGATGCACGCAAGCGTTCCTTTAAAAGTAATATTGGTGGATGAGATTTCCGCATTGTAGTAATTTAAGAATATTTTATTTCTACGTATGTTTGGATATTTTTGTTTCCCCCTTATTTGTTTAATTTATTAGACCATTTACCACTAGTTGTTAAAGTACATTTTCTTCTTAATTTTCAAATAAATCTTTCTACCGTATGCCTACACATATAAATAAATTAAATTAGTTTTAGAGAAGAAGAATTCCAAAATATGTATATCATATCATAGTTTATAATAAATTTAATAAAAAATCTAATTGAATTCAAAATTTTGCAGGGAAATTTTCAAATATATCTTCTAATTTTGACCCCTCATTCCCTGTGTACTCGTCGACTTTCAAAATTTTCTTCCGTACCAATGAGTATATTATGAATTAGGGACAGTGGTTCAAGAGAAATTTTCTGTAATAATAATAATAATAATGACAGCTATCAAAATCTTGACAGTCCAATAGTTTTCTTTTTTGGAAATTAATTAGCTGCAGCTAACTGGCACAAATAGTTGAGACCGAAATGGCCTACATTATTAGCTAAGTTAAATAATTTAAAGATGAAAAATAGAAAAAAGTAGGTCAATTGAGTGGTAAGTTTAGCTTTCCTACTCTCCATTTTTTTTCTCCGCTAGACAAACATACCTTAAAGGCTTTGTTGATCAAAAGTATGTGTGAGCAACATTTTCTTAAAAACATACCAAAAATAATAATAATAATAATAATAAAAGAGCCTTAGCCTTATATATTCATGCTCTTTGTGAGGATGTTAGAGTCATGGTCAATCCTTTAACATACTCGTTTAACTGTTTATAAATGGGTTTGAGTTGAATTTTTGAATGAGTTATAATTCGTTAACCCGTTCAATCATTTAATTAAATAAATAGATTACGATTAAGATTTTATAATCCTCGGCTCGTTTAGGAACCCGTTTAACTCATCTAACTCATTTAACTCATTAAAGTTATATATACACATACAAACACACATAAACTTCTTAGTTGTTTCCTCTGGTAAGTTTTCCTTCCATCACTTAATTTTTATTTTTACTCTACTGCTTTAATTCTATTTTCTTATTATTATCATGTTTCCATTTCCCCTCCCTCAAAGATACCATCTTGCTTATCTTTGCAAAATTATCGCTTGCTTTCAAGTATTTGCTATATAACCTGTTAACTACCCACCAATCCATCTATTAAATGGTTCGCAAATGGGTTAAAGTTGAGGTTTTTTTAATTGAGTTAATAAATAGATTAGAATTGAAATATTTTGAACGGGGTTAGGATTATGATTAGACTTCAACACGTCCAACCCAATCCATTCACACCTTTATTCTCTTTATTGATTTCTAAGAATTAAAAAATACCAAATAAGGGGTGTATTTGTTAAAAGGTAAAATTTTTCATCTAAAAATTTTCAATAAAATTTTTTTCACTTTCTATAACTATTATATATTTTAATTATTTCTTCACATATTCCTATACAAATCGCCATATTTTTCAATTATTTCTACATAACTACTAATATAATTAATTTATCTATTTTAACTTTATTCTTTTTATTCATCATTATTAATCCTATTACATCACATTATTTTCTTTCGTTTCAAAATCTTTTATACCGAAAGTTTTTTTAAAAAAAATTTATCTCTTCCCAAATACACCCAAGATCAAAAGTTTGTCAAATTTTAATAAATTAAAATTTTGATGAGAATTAGATTTGTATAAAAATTGAAAACGAAAAAACAAAAAAATTACCATCAACCGTAAATTGCCCCATTTACAGGCAAAAGTATGGATTGTTGGCAAAACAACAACAACGATAACGATCATCATCATTATCCTCACTTCTGTCAACATATTGGCCATTCAATAGTTTTCCATTCGGAAATAAATTAGCTGTTAGGAAACTTTCAAAAACAGTATTGAATACAGACATAGGCCACATTAATTAGCTTAGTTAAAGATGGTGATGAGTGGATAGATGTGTATTTCTCAGCCTAGTCATCCCCACTTGGACATGAACCATTGTACATGCTAATCTAGATTGTGAGAGATAAATGGATGTTTATAGTCTCAATGTGGACCATCATCCATTAATCTATGAAGGTACTATTAAATGCTGATTGCATGGATTAACGGATCAATATTTCTATTCTTTCTACGATCTCCATCTGAAGTGGACCCTTCATAGGTCTAGCCACTCTTTAAAGAATAATTACTATAATGTTGATATATATATATATAGACGAGTGGATTGACTAATGTTTATAGTCTCCTATCAATCACCATCCAATGATCTGAGTAATTTGCATGTATACCCACATAGTTTGATGCTATTTGCAGATATACTTACATAATTTCATGAATTTCATATTACTTGCACATAGTTTCACCAAAATTATATATTACCCCCACGCCTTTACCTGCCATTAATAACTTGCTTGATATTTTGAAAAATGACAAAAATGTCATCATTGGTAATTTACATATATACGTACATAGTTTAACTCTATTTGCAAATATACCCATATAATTTCATAAATTGCATATAACCCTCATATGGTTTCACAAAAATTGCATATTACATAATTTCATAGGGATAATGTGCAATTTTGGTAAAACTATACCACTATAACAAATCAAAGCATCAACAACCAAAATCTTGCAACGGAGATAAATTTTGTTGCTGCTACTCAACAGCACGTCATATTTGCAACGAAGATATATTTTTGTTGGTAAATTTGGTGCTCTAACCATTGACCCGAATTAGCAATGAAAGATACCGTTGCAAATGAACTAATAAATCTAATAATGATCACTCCACGATAATGTTTTAATTTAAAAATAATTATATGAAGAATAATCCGTGCAATTAACCGCTTGCATGAAAAACCTATATATTTTTTGAAAATTTTCATTATATTATATGAGCTTTCCTTAGATAAGTGTAAGTAATTTTTTAAAAAATTTTGCCTAAACCATATCTATTTTTTATTTTGTAAAATAAAAAATAGATGATAAGTGATCTTGTTAGCTCAGGCTAAGTAAATGTTTCACTTAGCCTACCTCAAAAATCCTATTTACAATATTTTATTTTACTTTTTTCTTCATACACTTGTTTATCTAAGTGTATTTAATATATAAATCAAGTTTTACCATTTTTGGATATGAGTATATATTCTTTTTAGATTTTTAAGACTAAGGGTATTTTAAATATATATATATATATAGATGTTTAAAAATCTCAAAAAAGTAAATAAACATATTTAAAAATGGTAAAACTTGGTTTATATGTTAAATACACTTAGATAAATAAGTGCACGAAGAAAAAAGTAAAAAAAAGTTGTTGTAAATAAGTTTTTTAAGGTGAGCCAAGTAGGGCATTTACTTAACCCGGACTAATATGATCACTCCTCTTTTTTAAATATATATATATGTGTGGATGTTTAAAAATCTCAAAAGATGTATCCACATATATCAAAAAATAGTAAAACTTGGTTATATATTAAATGCACTTAGAAAAACAAGTGTATGAAAAAATAAGTAATAAAAAAGTGTTGTAAATGAATTTTTTATGTGGGCTAAGTGATACATTTACTTAGGCCGCGCTAACCAGATCCTATGAAAGGGTTAACCATTAGTAACAAAAAAATTAATTAATATAAAAATTGTATAGACAAATGTAAAGAAATAATTTAAAAATAAAATAATTAGATAGTTAAGTTGTTATATCACATAAGATAGTCTTACTTGTGGTTTCACTTAATCACTTTCATCTTTAATATCTTAATGTCTAATGGAAAATTTACTTTATTCATTGTATTTGATTTCAGTTATTTATTTAGGGACTTAGGTTCATCAAAATCACATACGTGTGCATATGCCATATTTGCTGCACAATATATTCATTTGTAAATTAAAAAATACTTGGATATATTTATATACGTATTAAAACATAATAATATTTATTGTTTTAGATATTGGAAATAGTATTAAAATATTTTATTGTATTAATTTTACACATTTGCAGATGATATGGTAAATAGTTATACCATACAAATGAAAAGGTTTCTTTGTTATTATAAATGATATTAAATATAATAAACATAATAAATTGAGTGAATTATCCTTGAAGCATAAGATATCAAGATGGAAGACATTATATATAAAAGAAATTGCATAAAACCAAAACCCCCATATAAAAATGGGTGCACAAAGTGCTGAAGATATTTTGGCTTAAATACAAAAAATTAAATTCATTAATACTTTTATAAACTATAATGGTGAAATTAATCTTAAAGAATCTCCTCAATTAACACTTGTTGTGTATATTATATAAAAATTTAGTGAAAATAATATTGTGCCAAACAAATATCAAGGAGGAGAATAGAATTGATGATTTGGATTTTAGGATTTTTTTTAAAAGAAAAAAAACTGAAGGGGTGCGATTGCGCTTGACTCCTATGCAACAAGCTCAGATCACAGTAATAATAATAATAATCATCTTGAAATGAATGCGGATTAGAATAATATATTGAATAACAAATTAAACTGATAGGCATCCTTATTATTGTTTAGTATGCTAATTAAAATAAACTGCAGCACAATAGACAAAGTGTTGCGAGTGTACACTTTTCCAATCCGGGTCTGAAATCCTCTTCAAATGAATAGAAATGATGAATTGAGGCTTTTTTTTTTTTTTTTTTTTCCGTAATCAAATTCCTGTAGACAAGCAACTGGAGATCACAGGTAGCCCAGTATCCAATGCAACATATATTCTCACATGCAAAATGCACAATGATGTAGGAGAAATCAATTATGAAGCTAGGCATAGTGGGTGGGCCAGGTCCGCAAAATGACAGGCTCAGTCAGAATAATCTGTCGGCGAAGTCACACATGGGAAGTGTGAAAATATAAATTATATGTAGTATTAATTATATGGTGTCCTCTCCGATCAAAAAAAAAAAAAAAAAGGTGTTCTCATTAAAAAAAAAAAAAAATGGTGTCGGCCTATATGATTAAAATCCCTGCAAAAAATTAAATTTTTTTTTACAATGGAATTTATTGCTAATATAGTTGCTGCAGCATGAACAAACCATTACTAACCATATTCCTAGCAAATTTCTTTACCAAAAATAAAATTGATTATGGTGGTTTTGTTATCGAAATAAAGAAAATACTTTCAAGGGAATCAAATTTGTAATTATCATCATGGAAATTGTAATTAAGATCGTTTAACTATATACGTCCTCTCATAATTAAAAGTCTACCTATTTTGCTTTAATGAGGTGTATCCTTTCTATTTGCTTTGGTTTGTTTTGTTTCCACCTAACCAAATTAATGATCACGATCTGACACTACAGTTGCTAGCTGGGTTGCTTCATGATTCTACGATTTACCCACTAGAGAAGTTAAAAGGAAAATATACAGTACCAGTCAATTATTTAATCATCCAGTTCCAAAATTCGGCTATAACGAATTTGGATTTTTTCCGATTTACCCAATAGAGAAGTTAAAAGGAAAATATACAGTACCAGTCAATTATTTAATCATCCATTTCCAAAAATTGTTTATAACGAATTTGGATTTTTGGCAACAAAATTTATTGGCGTTATGGTTGCTATTGAATTGTCGCGTATACCATACAACAAGGAAAATAAACATTACATACAATAATTTGTGACAACCCAAAAAAAGCCAAATGTTACAGTTCAACAGCTACCAAATAATTTGTTGCAGTGCTTATACCGAAGGAATTTGGTTCCTATAATTTATATGTAGTCCTACAATATTATTAGAAGCTTTGACCATGACTGAGCGCTTATAAGTAGAAAAAGGCTCAGGAAGATAAATAATTTTAGGATATTGATTGGGATGATATGAGAATCGACCCATCAATCCTTTTTCCAATCTTCGAAGAACATGTGAGGCCTGCTTTTGCCTGACTTGTTGAAGTATAAAATTAAAAAAATATATATATATTGTTATGTAACTAAAGAGGGAAGGAGAATTTCGTCGGCGTGAGTGAAAAATCCTCCAGTTGTGAGAAAGAGATAGGGACAGAATTTAATTGGTGTAAGTGAAAAATTCTTCAGTTGAGAGAGAGAGAGAGAGAGAGAGAGAGACCTTGGTAGCATTGGGGATGAGTCGCCTGAGAGTGGAGAGGTGAGAATTGATCCTCTCCCTGCGCCTTCTCTCAGCCTGACAATGGCTGGTGGAAGAAGTGGCTACGGCAACCGTTCGTTCCATGGATGATGATGAGGTCGAAGCCTGCCCACGAACAAGGCTCCGAGGAAGATGATCAGACGCATGCTCCTGATGCCATGGAAGGATGGGACAACCTTTGTCATGATCAGTACTAATAGGAGGGAAATTACATCTGCTGATGACATGGTCATCAGCTTCCTGATCATGATATTGATGACCCCGGCTGCATGAAGGAACGCATTTGTCCATTGGAAAAAAAAAAAAAACAAAAAGAAAAACAGAAAAAAAGGAATATGGGTTTGAAAGGAATGCACAGGTTCTAGCTCTCTTCCAAACAGCACACTATCATCACCTGCTTAAAAGGAATATAGTGCTTATCCCTTTCATCACCCGTCTGACCCCACCACCATTTGGGATAGCTCTAAATCCGCCGAAAAAAGAACACACATTTTCATTTTCCGTGGCTTTGAAAAAGCAGTAGTTACGTGAGAAAATGTGTCACGTTTTAACTATGCAAACTTATAAACGTGCATCACAGCCATAAATTCACCTAGCGAGTGGCGCAACGTACTTGATAAGTCGGATCGGTTCTCCGTCCATGCGCCCCTTCCTTATCTGTAGAAAACATATCTTAACCGGTGCATGATCATTTCGTACAGTTCAAAAACAAATTTTTAAATTTTTAATAAAACTATTGATCCAAGTTTATTTAATTATTTCATCAAAAAAGTATATTTTATTTATCAAAAAATTATAAATCATGTGTTTGGAAAGTAATAAAATATTTGAGTAAAAAATTTTTGACATAAAAGTTTCTGAAATAATATAAAATAATGTAATATAATAGAGATAATAATAAATAGTAAAGAGAATAAAGCTAACATAGTTGATTAGTTGTACATGTAATTGTGTAAAATGATTGAAAAATAGGATAATTGTATGGAAAAATGTAAAGAAATAATTAAAAATATAATAGTAATAAAGTTTGAAAAATTTTAGATTAGACTTTTGCTGTGCTTTTACGGTTAATTAAGAGGTCAAAAGTGTGTTTTGGCTGAGCATCAAAACACGGCTTCCCTCATAAGTTCAAATCTATTTTTTGTAAGCGAAGCCACAAATCCTGTAGCTGCCTTGACATTGACGCAGGTTCGATTCTTGGGATTGTCAGTCTCCTTTATCTAATTGTAGCATCCCCAATTGATAAAAATGGGAGCATACTATTCTTGTCCCCTTTTCAAAAATATATATTAATAAATTCTAAGAATATCTTAGTGTTTAATTGTAATAGATGTTGAGAAGAAAATATTGAAAAAGTTGTAAGAACATTAATGACTTCAATAAGTCATTGTAATAGATGTTGAGATGATAGATGTAAATATCAATAAAAAATTCGTAAGCAAAAGCAATGTCCATGAATTAGTGCAAGACGAGGCCTAATTCGATTTGAGGGACAGTCTACCTTACCCACTTCAAGGTGTTGCGTGTCAAAATTCATTATGAAAAACATTCCAATAGAAAATAAGTAATTTCTTTCTCTAAATGTTAACTTGTAACAAAACATTTTATATTTGTCGCTAAAAAATAATTTTTGATTTCTTTTGAAATAATTTTTGAGTTCTTTTGAAATAATTTTTTATTTCTTTGTAATAAACTTCTTCCAATAAAATTATAGCTACAGATTCTATATAATTCTTTTTGATGAAGAAATACACATTAAAGAAGAGGAAAGAATGGCTTGAAGTGCCACGCGCCCCGTAAATACATCTAAAGCTCATGAAGGGGAAGCCATCCCCTGCGGAAAAATGATTAGATTTTATTTCACTACAAATCAGACCTTTCATTCAATGGGAGGGTTGTTCCTTCTTATACAAAAATTGCCCTCTTGTGGTCAAACTATTTCCTTAATCTGAGAACATGAAGAAAACATATCAGTTCAAAATAAAATTTAATCTCTTGATTTCATCAATCATCACTCCAATGATGGAGCGGACACTTTCTGTTAACCCATTTATCAACATCAATGAATCATCTTCACATTCCACTTTTTTTTTTATTGGGTTGGAGCCACTGCTCACAATGGAGGACAGGGGATTCGAAACCCTGACGCCAGGCGTGATTGCCCGCATGAGCCACCAACTGCCCTATGGCAGGTGCTCCACATTCCACTTTTAAAACTCCACTCTCTCACAACTATTCTCTTTCCAACAGCATTATCTTAGGATTCTGATCCTGTGACTATATATCAATTTTTATTATTTTTGGTAATTTTTATATATTTATTTTGGATTTTAAAAAAAATTGCCACTATTTTTAAAAATCCGAAATAAATATCTAAAAATCTCCAAAAATGGTAAACATGCAAAGCTAGGTATATTTAACCTATGAACTAATTTTTACCATTTTTAGGTGCTTTTAAGTATTTGTTAATTTTAAACACAGTGACATTTTTTGTAATTTTTTACACAAAAAAATTAAGAAAATACCACTGTGTTTAAAAATCAAAAAATACTTAAAAGCATCCACAAATGGTAAAAATTAATTTATAAGTTAAATATACCTAGTTCTAGATGTTTATAAAAAATCAAAAAATATTTATGGGGGTCCCATGGCTAGATGCGTGGGATTACCTCACTAGTTGTATAGATAGTTATGTAAAAATTATTCAAAAGTAGAGTAGTTTGTATAGAAAAATGTGAAAATAATTAAAAAATAGAATACTCGTAGAGAACAGAAAATTTTAGATTAAAAAGTTTTACGTGAAGTTTTATTATTCAACAAACATACCCTAATAATAATGGATAAAATGCTTGTCTTGAACAACTACATTATGAAAAAAAGATGGGAGATCCATTAGAAAAACTATTTCTAATATGTTATATTCTCCTGTAGATTGTAAGATAAAGCATTAAGTGTAAAAGTGATAAGTTTAGAATTACATATGAATAAATAATGGTAACAAATCATGTACGTAAATATAATAATATATATAATCAAACTACATATTTTTTTAAAAATAGTAATATAAAGAATTTAAAAAAAAATTAACATCAAAACTAAGATAAAGGAAGAAAATTAATAAGTGTAAAAGTAAATGATAGAAATAAAAGATAAATATAAATGAAAATAATATACTTTATTTATAATAAAATTACAATATCCTAAACATGTATTCAAATATGGATATAATAACATAAAATATAAAAAATATAAAAAATATTGTTCAAAGAGTATGTGTATTATATATTTTATAATAAATATAAAATAGAAAAACGGGCTCGGGTCATTTGAACTCTAACCATATCATATTTACAAATTGAGTTTGGGTTACGAAAAATTAAATTTCAATACCTTTTAAAATGGAGTTTTGGCTCAACCCAGCCCAAATTGCACTCTTAGTTATCTGCCCACTAAAATGATAGATGAGAGCTTGTTGGCTCTCATGGGCTTTGATAGTAATACGAAAATAAGATGTGATATAGTATAAAACCAATCAAAAAACAATTAAGGGTACGTTTGGCCCGACTTCATGTTGGCTGAAAGCGGTCAAATATTCCACTTTTTAAAGGTGCTTGGTCTGGCCTGTCTATTCTGTTGAAAATTTTTGTGGTGAAAACTGAAATAGGCATATAGACTAGAAATAAGCTCCAAATCGGTACTTAAAATGCAACCGTGCAACAACTTCACCACGGGCCGAACAGGCCCAATTAAAATTTTGTCTGTGCATGAATCGAACATCTATACATTTTAGCGATCGTCGCTATGAACGCGGGCTCTTTATGGGCCATCTCATGGACGTCCATGATCCATTACGACGAAATTCATCACAAGGTCCAGAATATCCGATCCGCCCAATGATGTTGGAATTTTAACAGAGACGTCTCTCCCACGAAACCGGATGCAACCATTGGAATTTGTCTCATCTTTTGACTAATTTTTTAAAGATTCAAGTTACGCGTCATATTCTTCTCTAAGAATATACGTATCACATGAAAATTTTTTTTTCATAATCATCCACAAAAGTGCAAATGCTTGAAGTTCTCTAAATCATATAATTTTCAAAGTTATAGATTGTAAAAACTTTCAATGACGTTGATTTGTGTTTGGCAATGTTAAAAATGTTGAGTTAAAGTTTTTTCAACTTAAAAATTTTCACTTTTCAGAATTATCTTATGTTTTAATTATTTTCTTTACATTTTCTTATGTAATTTCTATACTTTTTAACATTTATATACAACTACCCTATCTATTTTAATTTTATCATCTTTACTATTAATCATTACTCATATCATATAACATAATTTTCTTTAATTTAGTGACTTTTATATAAAAAATTTTCATCTAAACATTTTATCACTTCCCAAACACCCTTAAGGTGTGTTTGTTAAAAATAAAACTTTTCATTATTTATAATTATCCTATTTTTTATTATTTATTTACATTACCATACTCTTCAGTTATTTCTATATAACTTTTTACACAACTACTTATACAATTAAACTATTTATTTTAATTTAAAATTTTCATTTCTTATAGTTCCCTTATCATATTGCGTCATTCTCTTACTTTAAAAGTTTTTACACTGACAATTTTTTCGACAAAAATTTTATCACTTCACAAATAAACTTTTGAAGTAAAAAAATTCTAGATACAATGCATGGCTTGGCTTGGCTTGTATATAAAAAAATTCTAGATACAATGCAATGATCCGAAGAGAGAAATGAAGTGAATGTACTCTCGATACTATCATCACGCAAATCCGGTGATTCAGGCCATAAGTTGGTGAAGAACCGGGTTTATTCCCGAGCTAAATTCCCCTAGTTTGATGCCACTACATCGGGTCAAATATAGAAAATTAGAAATGCCATCTACCAATCCTCGATGCTGATTCAAAATTACTATTGAACTCTCTTGATTCCGGTAGGCCGGGTGCATGATACCGAAGTAAAAATCAAAACATCCGAAACCCAACTTCCAAATTGGGATTTAGAACAATATATGACAACAGGATTAAGAACTATATATATATAATCGAATTGGGTAGACTGTTGCACCAAGGATCCAGTAGATGAAATCCAAGGCACCAGGATGCATGCATGGCCATAACCAACAATCATAGCTGGGATATATGGGTTTCAGTTTCACCATGATGTAGGGACCCCAAATGAACTGTAAGAAAAGGAATAAATGAGGCTAGATTCAGTGTTTTCGCGTTGGTGTTCTACGCGACAGGAGGAGGCTGCATTCAATGCCATGCGTGTGGCATATCATAAATGCAGCGCCATCCAAGATCTGATCGATCATGTGCATTATAATCTGAGATAGATATCTAACTCCGACATATCAAAGCTTTCACTCTACATGATAATCATATTTTAAGATCGGGAAGAAACACGAAAATAGGCAAAGAAATTCTAATCGATGATGAGTCATCTTTCTTGGATTGTACTTCTCTATGAAACACAGCAACGTGATTCCTACCTCCAGCCTAAATTTGCTATATATACATACGTGTGGCGCGCTTTCCTTTTTCTTTATTATCATTATTATTTTAAAATTCAAGTTCATGATACCCCATTTATCCATTCTGTCCTAGTTAATCATAGGAAACCCAAATCTGGTCTATTCCATGCAACAGATAATCGAAGCGTTGGTAGGACTCACGAGCATCACCCAAAAATACCACTCTAGCAAGTCGTCATAAAACAGTCTGCCCTTGATCCATGTACAAATACGCCGGTCACAATAGAGAATGCATGCAGGCATGCAAGGAGTGGAACAGTTAAAGCAAAAATGAGTTCTGGCATTGGTCTAATGCCTGAGTGCCAATCGAGAAAGGAATTAAGCTTAGCTAGAACTTCTTCTCGTAGCACTTTTCAAGATTATTTAATTTGTGTTTTTCAAAAAGCTTGGATTTTAAGCTTTTTGACTGAGGGCTTATTTCGGCTCTTTTGTGTGTTTTAGCCGAAAATATTCAAATGATGAGGGTGTTTTTATATATAAAATTTTTTTCAATTATTTCTACATACTTACGTATACAATTAATTTATATATTTTAATTTTATTTTCTTTACTCTTGATCATTATCCTTATCATATCACATAATTTTCTTCTATTTTGAAAACTTCCACACAAAAAATTTATCATAAAAAATTTATCATTTCTTAGACACACTCGAAATTAAAAAGTTACACCAAATGATTCCATGTAGTTCTAAAATGCTTGGCGTAAGAAGTCATTAATATACACCGTAATTATCTACTTAATCAAAAATTATAAAAGAACTATTAAAATTTTTTTATAGCCCTACATCGTGCCACTAAACGAAGCACTAAGATACCAACAATGGATTGATTAGACTTCATATGTGCATTAAGGTGGGATGGACAATGAAGGCGTAGATTAAACTGAAGCTAGCCAAATATGAACAAGAAGCAGAAGTAGGAGCTCACTCACATTTATGTTGGAGTTACATGGAGTAATATGCATTAATTTTTTTATTTCATATATATTATAGCATCTCTACCAATATTAGAATTAAGTTACGAGACATTCTTACAAAATTTTAAACAATAATTTAATTTTCTAACAATAATTCCTAAAATAGTCATTGGTAAATGCTCCTATAGAAAATTTGGGGAACTAAATGCCACCACTAACATTCTTGCAAAATACAATTGTCATGTCTCGAAACATAGATGTCCATGCAAATGGGGTATGTCTTTGGCCACTAAGGCACTGCTTTGATGGAAAATTTGCATTTCTTATTTAAAGAAAAAGTAAAAAGTAGTTTGAATTGGCAAGAAATGAGATAGAATGGAACGAAAATTGATGTGGGCAAAGTAAGGGGCAATATTGCCATAAAAAAATAAAAGCTGGAAAAATATGATATAATAATTCTTTTAATCGTAAATATGATGTAACAATAAAAAGGCAGGTAATAGTGAAAAAATAAGATTGATATAGAAAATACATAGTAATGAAACCGAATCCCATGGAAATCAAACGATGAAATTAAATCGACCGATCAGGCCCTTACAATGAGCTGAAAACACTTCTTCACCCCAATCCATCTACTCCGAGCTTTTTTTTGGTTACCTACTTCATCTTCTTGACTCTCTCTTGGAAATCCACCATCACCACCCCAAAGAATTTTATTATTATTTTTTTCCAAAAAAAGCTGTAAGTTCAAATGGAAGAAATTGCCCTCTCCCGTCCATTTATAAATTAATCATAGTTCGACGGCCAATTGATAAACATGTCTTAAATCAACATACTACAAAAGAGAGAAGGATTTTGAGTCTCTTTAAAATTTTTTTGCTATTTGTATCAATCTGCAATATTTAGCTTACTCAGAGTCAGTTAGACACAAAAGACTTTTAATGACAACTTTCAGGAAAATTTTTTGTGATTGAAAAACTGTATTTTACCACATTCGTTGTGTTATTACATCGAAAAACTAATTTTCAGCAACAAAAATTATTAAACATCGTTAAAAACATATTGCAAAATATTGATTCTCTTGTAGTCTACCACTCCAGTGATCCCCATTGGTTTCCCACATGATATTGATTACTCCATTTCTTGAAGATACTTAGCAATAAGTCAAGTTGGATGAAGGAATCATCCGGGGGACATAAATGATATATCGTGTAAGGAGTTAAGAAAGGGTTTGAGAATGGTATGTGTGGTGAAACGAAATACGGGGTCAGATATATGCTTTACAGAAGGAATTTGGGTGGTTTAACAAGGACTTATACGGTGAACGTAACGAATTACTGTGCTATCCTGCATGCATGCTGACTTTGTAATGAACAAAGTAGCTTGAGCAAACTCAGCCAATTGAATAGAGAAATGGTTTGAAGGACACCCTTTTCGTATTCCAATGTGGAATGGCATAAGACTTGGAAGGAGGAGCTAAGAAATAGCGAATGGGATGAAAGCGTGGATGGCTATCTCGAAAAAAATGTCGGTGGAGAGGGGAGGTGGGGGACTGTGTGGAGAGAGAGAGAGAGAGAGAGAGAGAGAGAGAGAGAGTTCTGAGAATTAAAAAGCCTTGTCTTAGCTTAGCAGGTTAATGCTGCAAAGTAAAACGGCAAAGAGAAGGTGCAAGAGAAGAAGAAGAAGAAGAAGAAAAAGGCAGGGAGACAATGAAGCATAACATAGGAAGCAATGCAGAGAACCTGGACTTGATGGCTGGCTGGCTGACTGGCTGTCCATTCCGGACGCTTCCTTTCCCTTTTTTTTTTTTCCCTCGTTCCCTGCTTCAGCTTTCCATTCCATCCCTTTCCCCTATTTCCAGGGTGTGGAGAGAGAGGGGGAGAGAGCCCGCTTTAACGCAATAGCGTGTCTTTTGTCCTGGCGTTTTTATGGAAGCCCCAGCCTCGGAAAAGAGCTATATCAGACCAGTGCACGTGTACGCCAGGTTGAATTCCTGTCTCTTCATAAGAACCGAATTGGTAAAGGTTCCTAACCCCATTCGTCTCCTTTGCATGTGTTACTCTTTTCTTGGAATTTCTACCAGAAGCAGGCCACACGAGTGCGCAAGCTTGGATCAGGAAAAGCTAGCTCTTTTCCGTCTTTGTTCACTCCCTCCCTCCGTAGGAAAACAGTAGGAGACACAAGTCATTTTATTTGTGTGTGATGGTGAAACAAGAAGAGAAAGATCAAGGTTGGTATAATGATGGGTTTGGAGTTGGATCAACAGAAAAAAAAAAGCATAAAATGTATAAATCATGTCAAGAAATAGAGAAAGTTGAACGCCTTTTGGACGTTTCGGAATAATAGAATTTCTTCCGTAGAGCATTAATTAATTGATTGCATTTGAACAATGTACTGCAAGGTAAACATGGAGTGAGAACTAGTGAGTAAATGGTTAATTAATAGATGAAGAAAACAAAACCAATTCAGAAAATTTTCCAAAGTCGAAGCAGAAGCTAAACAAGGAAAATCCATCATTTCATATTCATATTCTTCTCTCTGGGCATCTCATCAACTGTCCCTTCAAAGAAAATCAAACTCGCCAAGGACCCATGAATTTTACAAGCTCCTTCAGCCAACGGGCATACCCAATTCCATTCATCTAGGAAAGAAACTGATCAAAACCAAGAACATTAGAAAACCGAAGAATCTCCAGCACAAATGCAAACTCCGTTTCGCCTTATAGCTAATTCCTGCAAACATTCCTGGTGAGTGAAAAATGAATGACGAAGTGTAAAACACTATCTTTTCCCCTCTTCAATTCCCTTTTCAGAACGGAGACCGACCTCCAGAAGCCCAATATGCCTCAGATGGCAATTGGCCTGGATTGAGAAGGTTGGGTGGTAGCCCATGAAAGAGAGGCGCGTTGGGGTCTGGCAGTAGCTGCTGCTGCTGCTGCTGCTGGCCTACCATTCCCGGAGATCCAAGTGGGCCTCCACCGGCAATTGATGGTAAAGGTTCTTCCTCGTCGAGAGGCAGCCTCTCGTAAGCAGCGTTGCCAAACGAAGCCGCAATTATCACAACTGGGCCGGAAGCAAGAAGAGCACCCACAACGCTGCCGCCGACTACCTGACCTTGCCCGCCGGCTAAATAGATGGTCAGCCCGGTGGCGGCAGGCGGCGCCGGAGGCGGTAAGAAGGACCCCGAGAGTGATAAGATCTCGAATCTCCCATGCAAGGTGACGACTGCACCGGGCGCGGCTGGCTGCCGGAGGGTGACGTTGGTGACCGTCCCGCTGCCGCTGAGAATGCAGACCCCGCGCTGGCGACGGCGGGCGAAGGTGGCCATGCTTTCCCCAATATCGCAGCCGTTGGCAATTTCCATGACGTGGGAGCGGAGGGCGTTGGCGCTGTCACGGGTGATGATGATGGGCGGCTTGGGCTTGTTCTTGGAGCCAGCAGGGCGACCGCGCGGCCGCCGGGTGATCTCGCCCTCCGCGCCACCGGTGGTGGGCCCCTGCAGCTCCTTGCTGCCGCTGCCGCTTCCTTCGTCCTCGTTGCTGGCGCCGCTGTTGCCGTCGTTCTCCCGCTTCTTGCCGCGGTCGAGGCCGCTGCTGCCGCTCTGCTCGTCTTCGGATTTGGGCTGCTGGTGGTGGTGGAGGTGGAAAGGGTGGTGATGAAGGTCTCGGGTGTGGAAAGGAGGCGGGAGAGGGTGGCCATGAGCTGAAGCTGTCAAAGGATCCATCTCTGCTTTTCCTTGCTTATTTCTCTATGATTTTTCTATCTTTGCTTCAAAGACCCACTTCAGATTCGAAATCCAAGTAGATTGGAGGCTAAGAAAAAGAAAACGACAAACAATAGAAGGATGAAGGAGGAAAAGTTTTTGTATATCCTCTCTTTCCTTGTGTCCTGGCGAAATGGAAATGGAAGCAAGGTAGAGGTAGGCTTCACGAGGAAATTAAGGCTTGTTACTTACCCTTTCTTCATCACCCACCAATTTCGTAGCGAGATCTCCCTTCCATCTTATCTGTTTCTAACGTTAATATTCCTAATTCCGCAGCAGCAGCTGCTTCGTAGGTGATGGGCTTGTCGCTGTTGATGGTAGCTCGAGGGTTTTTGAGGGAGAGAGAAAGAGAGAGAGAGAGTCTCGTTGAATTCTCTGCTGAGCTGGGTATGGGTTAAGGTTGAGGTTAGGTCAAGGGAGGGAGCGGATCGATGATGGGTATGGTTTCGGTAAGACAGCGCGCGCGTGGGTGGCTCTTGGGCCCCACCAACCCCACCTTCTCCCAGTTAAGATCTTCTCCCTGCCTCCTCCTCGTGCCTACAGCAACTCCGGCTGCCGCTGGAATTCATGAGTGCAACTGGGCCACCATCTCACATCGCTCCATCTGGACCGTCGAATCTCTTAGCCAGTTCCTCTGTCTTTTAGTGTCATACTACATGCATGAACTCTCGATCCGCTAGCTCCGGAGAAGAATTACTTACATTTTGCTGTACTTATTCCTTGACAATGTACTTATTCAATTTAGATGTTAAAAGTACTTTCCTTTTAGCTTCAATTCAAATAAAATAGATACCTTTCACTAACTTTTTTAATTTTTTTTTTTTTATCATTTTCTTTAAAGACACTAGTTGTTTTAAAAATTATGTCGTTTCTTAATTACTCGGGTAAATTAAGAAAGTAATAAAACTTTTGCTAAAAAGTATTTGATATAAAAGTTTTCGAAATGAAAAAAAATGATGTAATATGATCGAAGTAATGATGAAGAATAAAGTTAAAATAGATAAGTTAGTTGTATTGGTAGTTGTGCATAAATAATTAAAAGATAGGATAGTTTGTATAAATAATGTGGAGAAATAATTTAAAAATAGAATAATTATAGAATATGAAAAGTTTTAGATTGAAAAATTTTAAATGAAAAATTTTATCTATTAACAAATACACCACTAATTTTAGGAATGGAAAACATGTATAAAAATGATATACATTGCATAACAACTAAAACTAAATAATAATAAAATATTTAGACTCCTATATGAATAAATAGAAAGTAGCAACTAAAATAATTTACAATGAGGAAAAAGATTATTAGATAATTGAGATTTCAAATCTATTACAAAGGAAAGAAGATAAATAACTGTATAATTAAATCTCTATCTTTTTTTTGTTAATTTTTTTTTACAATATCACTCTCACCTTACAATTTTCATCTTACATAGCACATTAATGTAGGAGAAGACCAATACTTTTTGAATGGAAGACATAAAGAATCCCAACAAGATTGAAACTCAAACCATCTAAACACAAGCCAATGCTTTTAACGATTGAGATATGCACATGTTGGAAATCTCTAACTTTTTAAATTTCTTAGACAATTTCTTTAGTATATAAGGCTCTCTAAATGTACAAAAAGGTTAGAAACATGTAGCTCATCCTTTATTTTTTAAAAAGACTATTTTCCTAACTCTACTCATGCAATACAAATAAAATAGGCCAAGTGTCTTATAATTTTGTGAAGATGACATAAATTTATTTTGTAGTCTTAAATGTGATCAATGGATTACGCTAACATGGTAGACATAAATAGTTACTTTTATCCACTATCACAAAAACTAATTGGCTTAATGGAGGTCGCAATGGGCATATTGAGACAACTGAAATTGAAGTAGAATTGAAATGAGAGAAAATAATAAATTTTACAAAGAAAAAAGATCTAACGGGTTGAAAAATTTACCGAAAATTCATGGGGAATGATAATCTATTTATCAATGACAATGAGTACAATAATATCTACATATGATGCTTGACAAAAGCTTTACATGTAAGTGAAAGATGCTATAGGAAGGGTGTAAGAATTGTCCTTTTAAGCGGAAAGAAGAGTCGAGTTCGTCTTAGGTTATTAAATATTGCTTGAATGAGCATGATCTTCCTAACTATGAGGCTTGATAAAGATGCCAAAGTTTTATGAATAATTTTTTTTTATTAGAAATATTTATTGATATTACTTGCCTTTCTACAAGTGACCGTGTTCAATGAGGTAAGTTTTTTATCCTCTTAAGAGGTTTAGTGATAAGCTCTCATGACCAAGGAGCTTGCATATAAAGAAGAAGTAAAGTAATAGCTATGGGCTATCCTCTTCTCCTCGTGAATGATGTCTTTCTTATGCGTAGCAGGGAAGTTTATGCATAGGTAATATGTAGACAGGGTTGCTTGAGATCAATAGAATGTTGCTTTGCCGATGATAACATTAGAAGTCAATGAGAAATCAACAACAAAAAAGTTAACCTCCATAGTATGAGAATAGATGTCTTAGGGAGACAAATAGAAGTGATGTTGATTAATATTCTTAGAGTGACCAATGAAATTGGAGGAGCAATGAGTAGAGTCAAAAGATCCTAGTATTCATGCCCATTCATTAATAAGTATGTAGAAAAAGAATATCAACTAAATTATCAAAATCAATGAACACATGATGAATAACTAAATTACTAAAATTGACTAGAATGACGAGAGAGCCATTGCATAGATTTGTAACATTCCTTGCATTCACCGTAAGTGAATATAAGGAGAATGACTTTTTTTATTCATTTGGTAGGGACATTATCAAGCCGAAGGACATCTTTGTTGTAGTTTAGTCGTTTGGGTTGGGGTTGGATGGATGCTAGTGTTGGATCTAGTATGCCTATCCTAGGCTAAGCGATTTTGTACTTGATAGCTAGCCATCTCGTATCTTCTCCACTAGCATAATCAAATTGAAAATAGTCTTTCATTAAATAGCTAACCTCTTCATGAAAGTAAAAGTATGGTTTTAATTGCAAATTTGCATCGAGGTTTTAAGTTTGAGAGACTGATAATAACAAGTTTGACATTGGTATGATGAAAGACCTAATATCAAGAAGTGTTGAGTGGGGTATAACAGGAGAGACCAACTACGCTTTTTGCTGTCATTGCAATGGTCGTAGCTTAAACATCATGATGATGGAGGCTTTGCCCATGGAAATACTTAGACGAGTGGTCACGACGTTGGTTAAAATAATAGTCTTGTTGTTATTCTAAATTATGATCTTAGCATTAGGTTAAGTTAGGTTAGAGTAGAGGTTTTAGCCTCGTTGAACACTATTTTCCACATAATAAATATATGCAACACACAAATTTAGCACCATTTAAGAGTAAATATTTCAAAAATAATTATGCATAATATGCAACAAGAATCATAAATTAATGTATATAGATGAATAACATAAATGATTTAGATGTAAAAATATCTCAAAAGAAAATAAATAACCTAATATATTGAATTATTTTGCTATTTTTATTATCTTAATTGTAATTCTTTATTTCATTAGTTGGCTAATATTAATAATTAAATTCTTTTTTCTTTTGATACTTTCTTTCTCACATACCACATGTGAATGGATTGCCTTTTTAATTGGTGATTGCCTCATGACTTAATAGGATAAAAAAGCTCGATGCCAATTCAATTCACGGAACAAAATTAGGTTATAATAAATTAAATATGGTTGATTAATTTCTCTACTAAGAACCTCGCATATACTCAGAGGACATTTGTTAACATGCTGCTATAGGGTGGGACGGGAATGTATAGGGGCATGGTTTCTCAGATTAATGATTAATCAATTAATAATCATATTTTTCACTTTTATCACTATATTCTAAATATTTCTCTTATCAACTATACTCTAACATACATATTTATTTAAACTTTATCCCTATTATTTCATATTAACCACATAATTTTTTAAAATATTTTATTTTCTACTGACTCAATCCTACAATCCTCGCAAAATACAACTTAACGAACTTCCGCTCAGTTATAGTGGAATTAGATGCCATTAGGGGTTAGAATTGGGGCGGGTCGATCCGTGACCTAGTCTTGACTCGATTCATTTTTGATTGGATAAAACTAATGTATTTTTGACTCGATATAGGGATGAGTTAGAAATTTTGACCCAAATTCAAAAATAGGGTCAAGATGGGTAACCATCTTCTAACTTAAAGAGTCCCGACCCCTCCGCATATATTAATTTATTAAAAATATAAGCCTGTATTTAAATTTTATTGTTATTTTCTTTCAAAATTTTTCGTATTTTTTATAATTAACTATATCAATAGTAGAAAATTTATCCAAAAAATAATATAAGAATTAATAAGAAGAATTTGCATACATATATAACTCTTACGTATAATTGTATTTTAATCTATTTTAATAAATTTATGATATATATTCTCATATTTCGTTTTAGTAACGATGTGTTTTTAATAATTAGTAAAATATTGAAACATATAATATTTAAATTTAGTATAGATGTACATTTTTGTTTGATAGGTATATAAATTCTTAAAATTATCTTATTCGACCTACATTATTTACCTTGCTTGTTGTTCCAGAATTAGGGATGCAACTTGGGTCAGTTCTGTTTGGGTAGTGGTCTACCATACCCTTACCTTATTTGTAAAAGACTTACTCTACCATACCCATTTGTCAGTTTGGTTTCTAGTATACCTTACCTTACCCATTATCCATAAAGGTGGTTTCGGTTTTGGTTCCAAATCCGTTCTTTTAATACTCAAATATATTATTTTTTAAAAATTTCTATATTATTTTAAATAATGTAAAATAATACTCATTTATATTTTAAAATATAAGTACATATATTATTGTTTATATTATTATGTAAAAATATGAAGTATAGACTATCATGACCCAATCATTAAAATTATTAATATTCGAAAGTTTTTTCGCGTATATATAAATAACGAACCAATACTTCACAAGGTACAAAATTCATTTAAATTTGAATTTGTTAAAATATGTGTGCATATAAGATGTTAGAGGCAAGCATAATACATATTATATAATATATATTATACATATATATAATTATGCATCTAATTAATTATTTATATGGTACTCATGCAGGTCGGTTCTGGGTACCCAACGTATGTACCTTACCCATACCCTATTTGAAAAAGTGAGTAACAATTTGTACCTTACCCATACCAATAGGTAGTATTTTTACCTTATCCTACCCAAATTCGGGTTAGTTCACTGGGCACCCATGGGTACCCTACCCAAGTTACATCCCTATCTGAAATCAGTCCGATATCAGGACTTATTTAAAAAAATTGAAGGTCAAATAGACCTTATCTCAACCCAGTATAAAAATAAGGTCAAACTGAATTTTTAAAAAGTAAGGTCAAGTTTGGGCAAACTCTGACCAGGTATGACCTACACCGATTTCCAGCCTTAGATGCCAAAGGCAGCCTCTAGGAATCATTGTGCCACCATTTTATCGATTTAAATGTTCAGCCATCCTTCCTTAACAGTTGGGCTCATGACTCTAGGACGTCCAATAGTCATTCAAATACATCATGTATACATCGAAGAAAAACATTAGTGAACATGCTGCCACCTATACATCGATTGTTAGTTAAAATATCACGCATTTTACCAGTTATTAGTAACAATATTATGTCTTTTATATAGTTTATAATTTTTCATTTTTATGTGGACCTATATGTGTATCTAGTATATATATAAATTTGTTAAATAAAAAAGTATATATACAAAAATTTGTATTATTTTTTAATTTTTGTTTATTTTTTATAAAATTTTAAATTTTAAGAAATTTACCAATTTTCATGTATGGGGGAGTTTGAGATTAAAACTAAAATAAGAATAAACATGAAAACTTTCAAACTTATTAAGTATTGAATGATTGCTTGTATATATACATGATAATACCCTTTTTTCCAAAGTCAAACACCGTAATTAGTCTTTTTATTTTCTCCATCACATTTTACCTCAATTTTGAAGGTTTAAAATATTTTCATTTATTGAAGTACCTTATAATCTCTTCTTAGGAACATTATTATATATCTATATATTACATAATCTCAATTAATATTACAATCAGGCACGAGACATTCTTACTATTTACCACCTATGATATATATTCTGATTCACAACAACATGCTCTTTTGATATATACATACATATATATATACATATTCTGAGTCATCCCAACATGCACGAGACAAACCTTTGGTTGATTTTGAAAAAGGTGTCACGGAAGGAAAAGATGGGACTTGGTTGTATGCCCGGTGCATACACCCACTTTTTTTTATAAAACTGTTAATTTAAGTGATTTAACATATTTATTAATTTTTACCATTTTTGAAGTATTTTAGATATTTATTTTTTATTTTTGAAAATCTGTGGTATTTTAGTAATTTTAATTACCTAAGATGCCACTAATTTTTAAAAATAAAAATAAAAATAAATATCTAAAATACTTCAAAAATAATAAAAATTTATACAAATATTAAATACACCTAGATTAAAAATATTGTAAAAAAGTTTTCAAAAAAAACTAAAACGAAATGGGTGTATGCACCCGGGAGTATTGAGCTCTCACTCCTCCCGAGAGCATACGATTAGTCCTCGGGAAAGATATGGATTTTTAAAGTGCGTAACGTAACCTAATAAGCCTTTAGACTTTACGAAACATTGGTATAGCATTGAAATTAAAAAAATGCATAAGAACAAAATTAGTTTTGCATCTCAAAAGATGAATATTATTGAATTCAAGTTACTAAAATTTTAGTTTGAGCCAAACAGTAGCGGTAGAGTTTTATTTGATACAATCATTGAGGTTATTTTTTTAAACAATCGAAGAAAGATACGGGTGACAGCGGACAGTTGAAATTATTAGTACTTTCACTGAAATCAAGGTGTGGATTGAATAAAAATGGAGATATGAGACATCGTTACTGCTAAAAAGGAATGCTAATTAAAGGTGTATAGAAGAAGCTAAGGCTGCTTTGGATTTTCGCATCTCTTGAAATAAATGAAGAAGTGTTAAATAAAGTCGACTATTTTGGCAGTCCAAAGCTTATGCAAGCAATGTGTGTTTAACATGCGCAATGTAGTTTAACTACACTGTCTACACCGAAGCCACTTCCACTTAAAAATGCTTTCCTTTAGTGTTCTATTCCTGAAAAATAATCAAAAACAAAAAGTTGTTCACTGAATTAAAGGACGGAATTTTATTAATCATCTTACAATTAATATATATATCTTCCTCTTCAATCTCATCCTCTTCAATCTCAATAAAACATAGGTTCTCTAGAAATGCTAGCATCACATCAACAGCCGGAAAATAGAGTCCAGAAATGATTCTTTCCTGCCAACTTTGAAGTCAATTAAATAAAATTTGCCGTATATTATCTTTTTCTAGTTTCATGCAAGTTGGAAGGGTTGGCATTCTCCTTTCATACAACAAGAAGCTGTCATACCGTTGGATAACGAAGTCTACCCTAAGTTTACATACTTTAGATGTTCTTTTTTAATTATTTTCTTAGTATACAAACTACTTGTGGGAGCTCATTTTACCGATGTTGCGACGACAACAGAAATCTGATCAATACAGCAAATGTCATCCAGTGGTCAGCCTGTATCATGCTCCATGGTAAATTGGTAATTCGTCCAAAGCTACCTTGTCTGGGCTAGTATATGTTGGTAGGATCACTTTCCAAAACTCATCGAAATATTAATTAATATGCATTTTGAACCACCAGTGGATGCCTCGGCCAGGTGTTCGATTCTTTGCCCTCTTAAAGTGGAACTATTTTACAATTTCTTTTTATCGTGGGGTAAAAACAGATTCCTCCTAATATGGAAGTGTTATAGAAAATTCCCCCACAGTCGTAAGGATTATGAACAACTTGCTTGTAATATAAGTTGTCATGATGTATAAATATCAATAAAAAATTAAAATGCACTTTCTTGTAATCATCATTTATAACGAAACTAATTCTAATTTTACTATTTTTGTGTTTAATAATATGTCATAAAAATTAGAAAACTGGTTTTTTGGAATTATAAAAGAAGAAATAAAACATGTATTTTCATATATCGTAATCCACTTAATGTAAATTTTATAGTTAATAAATAATTTTAAAATTAAGCAACGATTACAGTCAAACCCCTTTTATATTCTGTTTAGGAGTAAGATAAGATCAAAAAATTCCGCTGTGTATTAAAAATAAGAAAATATATATTAAAACTGAGAACAATGGTAAAAGAAATGTAAAAAAATAGGTTACTATTTTTTTAGAATAAAAATATTTTAAAAAATGTAACATTCTTTCATCCTATTCTTATTCCCTTTCATCCGCGAACAGGTGCCAATCTAGTGCATCTAGGCACAAATTATTTAGCTTTCGTCTATGTATTGGGTTTTTTGTATTTATATATTTTTTTTACTAAAATATGTGCCACGCTATATCAAATTTTATAATTTTAACGTTAAAAATATTGGGGATATTGTGCCACGCTATATCAAATTTTATAATTTTAACGTTAAAAATATTGGGGATATTTCCATGTGCTACTCACGAAAATGTTTATTTCTATTTTCAAAATTCAAACAATATTTACAAAAATTAAATTTATTATGACGTCCGATACAACGTGGCCTCATATTTTGCGACTCCAGCCATGTATTTATTCGCTGCTGCGACAGCCGATGCTTTCTTGAATGGATGGCATCGGCAGGCAATGGTTGAAACTTGGAAGGGCCTCCGCGGCCTTGTCCATGATCCATGGTCGCCCTCCAGGACAAACTCATAGCAGCGACGGATCATGCAAACGAAGAAGGATTTGACTGCATGACCAAGGCCAACGAGCGCAGCGTTTCTTCCGGACGAATCGAGGGCAAAGCGGGGGAAGCACTGACAGAGACTGACAGAGACGTTCCCGGGCAAATGGCAATGCCATTCGTCTTCTTTGCTGCACGGGCGGTCGACCGGTTTGATGCGCCGGTTGGGATTGGGCGGGCGGTACAAAAAGAAGGTTTGGGGGAAGCATTGCATATTTGCATTGGGAGTGAGTCCTCAAAGCTCTCCCCTGACCCAGAGCCACGAGTGCTTCCCCTGCAAACCCATGCAATGGAAGATGCTCTTTGTCGGGCCCGTCTCCTTCCACGTGTGCAGCGTGGGCCCCAATGCCCGCCTCGTTTCCATCTCCTCTGCGCAGAGCATACATGCATTCAAGGCAACAGCCTCCGCCTCCGCCTCCCCCTCCCCCTCCCCCTGCACGTGGAGCTCCACCTCCACCACCACTTCCCATTGATGGCGCTCCACCTCCACCTCCACCACCACCTCCCATTCGTGGCGCTCCACCCCCTCCGCCCCCTCCTGTTCGTGGAGCTCCAGCACCACCACCGCCTCCTATGCATGGAAGGCCACCACCACCACCACCTCCTGGACATGGAGGCCCACCACCTCCTCCTCCTGCTGCTAGAGCACGTGTGCCGCCTCCACCAGCGCCAAGGGGTTCAGGTCCTGCAGCTCCTCCACCTCCATTATCAGGAGTGGGAAGAGGACGCGGGCTTCAACGTCCTTCTGGTGCAGGTTATCAAGCTGCTTCAGCACCTCGAAGATCATCATTAAAGCCGCTCCATTGGGTGAAGGTTACAAGAGCAGTGCAAGGAAGCTTGTGGGCTGAATTACAGAAGTTTGACGAACCTCTAAAGTATTATTCTCATCATCTACTATCTTGTTTTCCATGACTTATAAATGGATGATATTTTTGTTGTGATCGATTTTCATTTCCATAATTGATTGCCATTAATTGGAAATTAATAAGAAGTCAAGAACTATGTTTTTGACTTTTTGTTTGTCTCTGTGCACATGTATAGAAATTTATGTCTGTCACTGTTTGTGAGTAGCTTTATTATGTTGAGAAGAATGATTTTGAGTCTTTTTAGAGCTAATTAATGTCAAGTTTGTATACTTTCAGTTCTATGTCAGCCTATTTCGGTTCCTTTGGTTTTCAATGCTATGCTCATCAATTTCTTCATGTGCAACCTTTGCTTGCTTGCAATTTAGAATTTGTCATTTCAGCAGTTCTGTTTCAGTTCTTTTGTTGGTGATGATATGCTCATGGATTTCTTCATGTTCAACCTATGCATGCTAGCACTTCAGAATTTGATGTATCAGAACTTGAGAGTCTCTTCTCTGCCGTAGTCCCAAAATCAGATGAAAGTGCAGGAGGGAAATCAGGAGGGCGTCGCAAATCTGTTGGATCTAAATCTGATAAGGTTCATTTGGTGAGTCTTTTGAACATGTAATTGAGAAAAAGAAATTTCATTTCTCTGTGCTAGGCCAATCGTTTTTGCTTGTCTTCCTTGTGATGACAAATGCTTCTTGTGTCATTCTTACTCACCATTTTGCTGTTTTGTTTTATCCATACTTGTCTAATTGATTTATGTTTTTTTAACAAAAGCAGGAGCAGCCTTGATTTTTATGAGGTGCTTTGTTGTTGATCTTCTTGTTATGTGATCAGAACCCATATTATGCTATCTGTGGGCTAAATGGCCCTACTGTTGAGTTTCTGAACTGTGCAGAAATTGCTTTAGTGCATCTAAGTTGTTATTTGTAATGCAGTTCATTTTTCTAGTCCATAGTGGTACACTACAGTTTATTTGAGACATTTGTTGTTTCTCCTTTGGACCAGTTCTTCTACCTGCAGCACTAAATTTCCAGGCTTCCAGCACATCAAGCATACTCTAATAGTGTACCTTTATTAGGCAGTCAATTCTGGTTAAATGGGTGGTCAGTGGCAAATGGTTTGGAGGTTTTTTGGTTGGGATGAAAGGAGGAGTCTTTTTTTCCTTACTTTTCTTGATAAGATTTTCTCCCTGATGCAGTGCCAGTACTATAACCTTTCCACAGTCAAGCATATCAACTCCATCTTCAAACCTTGTCTTTCCACACACACAGGCACAAGTCTTTATGTGGTACCTTGCTAGTATCTTTATTTTTTGTTGATATCATTTATCTCCACTAAAAAGGTACTGTTTCATTTTTTAAAGTCTATTCAAGCAATCGCTAACAGGAAAAGTCAGGTGGGAACTACTGCTTTGCCGAGCTAATGTATTGGTTGTACTCCGTTTAAAGTTGCATAAACTTTTTAGATTATGTGGTCTCCTGAAACCTTGTGGGGAGTGATTCCAATTTCCATCATCTCTATTGTAATCATGAATTATCATATAGGGTTTGCTCATCTTGAGATTTCTCCCTTGGCATGTTTGCTTTTCCTTCATTCTTTCTGCATTTGATGTGACAACTCCTTCGCACGTTAATTAACCTGATCTATTTATCAATTATTGTTTTTTTATTTATTAGTAAAGTAAATGATATGTGAAGGACAGGATTTTTTTAGACAACAATCACGCAGAAAGAAAATCAAACAAAAAATACAATGGAAACAAGTTTGGTAGAAAGCTAGTTAAAGAACTCTTAATGTTGGTGCTTTGTGAGGTAATTCATCATTTGTTTAAAGAGGAATGATTCTATTAGCCCGGGCTAAGTAAATGACCCACTTAACCCACCTCAAAAAACCTATTTAAAACAACTTTTTTTTTGTTTTTTTCTTCATACACTTGTTTATCTAAGTGTATTTAACATATAGACAAAGTTTTACTATTTTTGAAAATGTGCATATATTTTTTTTAGATTTTTGAAAATAAGGGTATTTTAAATGCATATATA
>JAXCLR010000073.1:5809909-5849915 GCA_035584095.1 Annona squamosa
AATATATATATATATATATATATATATATATATAGATATATATTTCGGACTGCCTGAATGTATTTCACCCAAATGCATTCAGCCTCGGTGCACTCAGATGCATTTTATTTATTTTTTTATACAACTATTAATCTGGGTTATTTAATATATGTATCAATTTTTACCATTTTTGAAAATTTTTAAATTTTTAAATATTTATCTTTAATTTTTTAAAATCAGTGGTATTTTTTGTAATTCATTAATTTTGAAAATGCCACTGATTTTAAAAAATAAATATCTAAAAATCTCCAAAAAGGGTAAAAATTGATACACATGTTAAATATATTTACATTAACAATTGTATAAATTTTTTTTGAAAAAATATAAAAAAATGAATTTTTGCACTCAGGTATATTATATCACAACCTTATATGTTTTGAATGATTGCTCTTTAAAATTTTATGCAAAGAAAATTTCAATGGCAGCTTTTTTCTATTTATAAATGTTATGCCCATATTGATGGTGTTTAGGAAGAATCACAACAATATTTGCTTCTATCATCAATATGTTCATCCATAACAGGTCACTAACAAACGATACAAGCATATAACCAATTGATATTATTGGCAACATGGTTGCTGATGCTTTATTGCTTCTAAAAATTAACATTTGATAAGATTAAGCTAAATCCTTGTTAGCAACCTTATCTTATATAGTAAATAGCAAATTGCTTGCATTCAATGACAGATTCATCCCATGTGTTTGTCATTATCATTAAGCTAAACACCATTCAAATATTACCATATTACTCCAATTTGATCATCTTGAACACTCATTTGGTAATATTATTGGCCCCAATTTGGTTTGGACTCGCAGGGTTGCAAGCCTAGCTTGAAGCTATATATATTCTTATCATTTTAAAGATTTAAAGAATAGAAGTTTTCAATCATTTGGTTAGTATAATTTTAGCTATGTATTAGTGTGCAATCTGTGATGGACCCTAGCTATATTTTCAATGATCTACAAATGCTAGTATGTGGGGGTTTATCATTCTCCATGAATTAAAAGATACATGTATGTATATGTGTACCTTAAGAAATTTGAAGACAGCCTAGCAGTTAGCCCCGGGCCACACCTCTTAAGTTTTGGAACATCCCATCCCATGGGCATACATTAGAAATTTGAGGTACGGATTTCAGAGTTATAAAAAATCATCATTTTAGTTGAAAACTTGGGCTTTAAAATTTTTAAAGATTCAAACATGTCTTTGTTCCGGTTAACATAAGTTAGATTGCAAAATAGATATAAGGCTAACAAATAAATATAGTTCCCTTGTACGAAATTCTTTCAAGGGTGTGCTCTGTTTGGAAAAAACATGGCTTCTTTTACATGTTACCCAAAAAATATTTGTTTGTCGTGTCAAACCATAAAGAAGTTTATCTAAAAGCATTGCTCTAAACCTAAAATACTTTTCTACCTACATTGTATATGATTTGTTTTAAGGAGGATGGGTATTATAATTAGAAAGCTTTATATATTAGAAAGAATGTGTACAACATAGTCTTTAGGGTGCTATAAAATCATTAGTGCCAATTGTGGCTTCTAAAATAATAAGAATGAGTCATATAAGGCAAAACAATATAGACTAAGCTAAGATGAACGAATATTATAATTGTCTCCTTGGACTTTATGTGTATAAACATTACATGTTGGAAAAGGCATGTAGGATTTCTTAATGATGTTAGGCATCGTAAGTCTTGTGTGCCAAATTCATTCTCCGCACCCCCCCTGGATGTATACCTCTCATATCCCTTTTTTTTAAGTAATCAATTTTCTTTGAAACTATTCGACAACCAATTAAAATGACATCCACCTTGATTTAACTAAAATGAAAGTTTACCATCTTGAATTGAAACTTCTTCTCTATTAAGTGCATTGCCAAATCGCAAGTACACTTAGGGTATTTTTCAACATTTTGTAAAAGGGTAAAAAGAAAAAATTTTCACTTCATCTTGCACATCTTTTAATATAAGTTAACACTTTAAGTATACTAACTATCTTGCTTTTTTATCATTACCTCTGTATTTTAATTATTATTTTACATCTTTTTATAGAAGTATCCTATTCATTTTATCTTCATTCTTTTTAATCTTAATCAATACCTTGTTATGTTACATCACATTCTCAAAATTTACAAAAATTTTCCTTAAATTTTCCTCACTTTGTTTTTAACCTCTTAACAAACAAACCCTATACTAACTAATTTTCTAATAAATTTTTATAAAAGGTCAAACCAAGACAATTGATGTTTCTGGTTGTTATGGATCTATGCATGAGCTTTGGATTGTTGTTCAAGATAAACTTCACTGATGGAAATCAATTAATATTTATAAGGTGAATTTGCCTTGCTGGTAGTTTGAATTTGAATAAGAACATTCAATCCAATCAAGCAAGGCTTGCAACTACAAGACAAGTTGCATTGGTTTATAGCCCTGCATAGCGCAAATAAAATGAGTCTAATTTCTTTTGAGTGATTTGCAAATACATCCACTTAGCTTGACTATAATTGTGAATATACCCATGCTATTGTGTTACTATACTGTTATGACACGAGTATATTTGTAAAGGTTTGAAAATTAAGTGGGTATTCTTGTAATTTCAAACATTAAGTAAGTATATTTAGTTTTTGCAAATACATTTATGTAGTTTTCAAACCTTTGCAAATATATTTACACTGTAATAGCATAGTAAGTGCGTGATTACTATTTACAATTATAATCAAACTATGTGGAGATAATTTGTAACTTCTGAAACTATATAAATATATTTGCAATATGGTCGAATTATGTAGGTATGTTTACAAATTAACCGTTCCTTTTTTAAAACAGCCAATGATTGGAACTACTAATGAAGGGTATATTCCATCCACCTAACTTGGCAGCAAAGCTGATGGTATGCCAAATTTAATAAAACTTCGTCTTGGAATATTTGGGCATTTCTCCCTCTTTACAGACTCATGAACGTACTAAGAAATTCGAAATTCTGGCCTGGTGTAATCACAGCAGTTATCAGTGGAAACTTTCCCACTTCTTTATTCTGTTTCCTGCACTTAAAAAACCCAATACCGTCCCATCCGTATATAGATATCAGCAGAGCTAGCGTACACGTTCTTGAGTATGAGAGCCATCAAATTAAGAAAACGTTGAAAAGTTTTATTTCGAGTTCATCGCCATTGACAAGGTTCGTTGGTTTAATTTGCAGGCTATCTGTGCGTTTAACTCAGAGTAACAAGGATGAGAAACCAGGCCACTTCGTGTATCAAAATACAACCAATCAGGCTTTTATGATAGTGGGCCACACAAAATAATAAAAAAACGTACTTGGATTTTCTCTCTTTCTTTCTACCTAGCAAAGGGAAACCACCCAACGTATAAAACTAATCGCTATCATTTTACAAATTATCAACTCGACAGTCGTACTAGAAAAAGATGCAATGTTGTATCAAACCGTGCTGTTATAATTACTAGATATCTCAATCAGATGACATAACAAGCATGTTTGTCGCCCTAATGTTCCTGGTCTACTAGCTAGCAATATTTAGCTTTTTTATAAGCTTAATTTTTTAATGAGTTTTTATGAGCTTATTAACCCTATGATCATAAGGTGAAACCACGGTTTTTCAAATCGATGAAATCGCTACAGATGACGGCCAATATAAAACGATAATTAAAGAAGGAAGTGCTCTATTTATGGAAAATTTTAAGTTTTATAGTCGATTTTTCAGAAACAGTATCGATTTTATCGACAGTAGTATAATGACATCAATTTTATCTCAACAAAAATCCAAAGTTCGCATTCCACAGAAAATAACAGTGTTAAATAAGGAACTGTTTTGGGCATCTATCCTTTATTAGTTTACAAAATCAAAAAAAATTTCTTTTGATCAAGAAAATTGAATAAAAAATAAATCTAGAATATTCGTGTGTATTAAAGTATTGTTTAGAAAATGCATAATTTATTCCAAATCTCCACAAGATTATATATTATAAGAAATAAAATAATTGAGTTAGGTGTTGTTATTTTTTGGTGAAATAATCCTAAATCTAGTCCGGATATATCTAATACAATGCATGATTTTCTATTTTTTAGCTTTATTCTACGATTTATTTTAATTCTTTCGTATTTTTAGATATAATTAATAATAATTTCTATAAATATAATTTTATCCCAACCCACAAAAATAAATCTTATCCATAAGGCGAACTAGGTAAAACACGAAAACAAAATTATACGTGAAATCATGGCTTGTGTGAGGTTGCAACAAGGTTCATGCCTTGTGTCGGCCTATGTTTTCCACACAAGCAGATACAGAAGTCAAATAAGGCAAGTTGAGCCTTTAGTCTACGGCAACGCGATAACGATAGAGCATCCTTTATGCATTACGATGAACAATGTCCTTGTCAAAGTGCCGTAGTAAGGCACCTATTTATCACAGGTGTGAGAATTGCGATTAATCCGTTTCAATGAAGTACGCGACCTGGTCTATAGGAATTGCAACTGAATGATATTTTATCTTTATCTATTTCGCTGGGCATATTTGATAAATTCCATATGGACAAATATACTTATATAGTTTCAACATAATTGCAAGAGCACTTCTTTAGTTTCAGAAGTTGTAAATAACCTTCAAATAATTTGTGGTTGCAAACTATGTAAAGGTACATACAAATTTGGAAACTAAGTTGGTATATTTGCAATACGACAAAACTAAAGGCTATATTTGCAAATTTTCTTTTTATAATTTTTTGGATTTCATATATATTTTTGAAAATTTAAAATTAACATTAGAGTTATTTAAGTAATTTTTAGGAGTATAACTTAGGTAAAGTATTTACTGAACCAACCCTAATTTGGGCAGGATAAGATGAGAAAAATTACCCTTTTCGTATTATCTTAATTTTTGTTAAAAAAACAATTACAAAAATCCATATTACTAAAATAATAAATTAAGTATCTAAAATTGCTAAATATCATCTTAGATGCCAATGTGGGTAACAATCTAGGCTTGGTTTTGGATACTTATGATAAAATTGTTGTTTTTAAAATTTAGAAATATATGCGCATTTAAAAATTATAAAAAAGATAATTTACAAATGTAACTTAGTTTGATTGCATTGTAAATATACCTACTTAATTTTTAAAGTTGCACATTATAGTTTATATATATTTACAAATATATTCATGTTGAAATGACATCATGACAGCGTTGTGACTACATTTGACATATTTACAAATATGTGCTAACTAGATAAGAGTTTTTTGCAATTTCTAAAATTGCACATGTACACATGCAAATATTTATGGTCAAAATTGTAATATATTTGTAAATTACACTTGCCAAATTTTGTAAAATATAGAAAATGCACAATAGATGGACTTGTCGGATAGAAATATAGAAAAGTGAAGAATGGAATGCGAGTAATAACAATAAACAAGAAACTATTGGGGAAAATAAAACCGTAAAAAATAATAATAATTTTCACAAATCTTAAAAATTTTATTGTAAATTTAAGGGTTAATTACAAATATCACAATAAATTATACTGTTAATTACAAATATGACTACACATGTGCAAAAAATAGCATAATATAACCATATTTTGTGCCATTTTCTTAAGTACTATGATCATTTCAATTTTGCCACTACACCTTTGTAAAAATAGCATAATATAACCACATTTTTTGCCATTTTCTTAAGTACTATGATCATTTCAATTTTGCCCATATATTTTCGTAAAAATGTTCTTTGCTACAAATCTAAATCCACACGCTATTATACATTGTGTTTACTTTGTTTCGATAACCATATACACGCACGCATTGGTTTTAGCAAAAGATGTTCTAGTAAAAGTATATGGATAAAGTTAAGAACGTTTTCATAAAATAACTAGTATTTTACAAAAACGTATTGAACTGCGCCGCCAAACGGATCGGACCATGAACCGCAAATCATCTGGTCTGTTTGCTTATATCGATTGAACTGTTGGCTGGACCGTGGGAGTTGTTCCTACCGCGGTCAAACAAAGATGATGATCTGGAGAGCGCAGTTATTTTGCTCATCCATGCAGTTTGCAGTTCCAATCTTTTTATAGGTAAGACGGTTATTATTTAACCATTTTTATTTGAAAAGTCACACTAAATATTGAATTTTAGCCTATAAAATATGAAATAATTCTCTTTAATATGTATTTTATTGCATAAATTTCTTTTTATGCTTAAAAAATGATATTACATAATTGCCGTTTGATCATTTTTGACGGGTCTAAAATCCGGTGATAGTGATTTCAGACCGAGACAAAAATATATATATTTTTTTATAAATATTCAAATCTAGTTATATTTAATCTATAAAATTAAGTTTTATCATTTTTGAATATGTGTATATATTTATTTTGGATTTTAAATATATGGATATTTAAGTCATTTTAAATTATTAAATAATGTAAATACCCCTATATTTAAAATGACTTAGATACCCATTTATTTAAAAATTCAAAATAAATATATACACATATCCAAAAATAGTAAAATTTAGTTTATAAATTAAATATAATTAGATGAATATATTTATAAAAATTTAAAAAATAAAAATATATTTTTAGATTGGTCTGAAATCTGGTTTATAGATTAAATATAATTAGATTAACATGTTTACAAAAAAATTTCAAAAAAACAAAAAATACATTTTTAGACTCACTGGTCTTAGAAGATCACAACTCTATATAATTTTTTTTTATATTTTTAACAAATTTAGTACAATAAAATTTGATATATTATAATTATTCTATATTAATGCCACGCTTTAAAATGGGTTTGGACGATAGTTGAATTGGTCCGACATTAACAGGATATATAAAAGTAGTTGACTTGATGGTTTGGTTTTAAAAACATTAGTCATATCCATAATCAAGTGTATAATTTATGCTCATGTTTGAAATTAATCTTAAATTCAAATGTGCCCATTTTGATTTTTGAAATAATTTCCTTCTTTTTTAATCAGTTATTTCCGTATCGAAGCAAGCCAGATTAGTGGGCTGGATCAACCCCACCCCCATGCATTTTTTATCAGGAAAAATGGTTAGACAAAGATCTCCTAAATACTGCGATAGCGGGCTTTATTTTTGTTTAGTATGAGTACCCAATTTAGTTAGCAGGGGATATGTACGTAGGAAATAGAAAAATGCATGCACATTTTTATCTTTTACAACAGGCTTATACTTTGCCTCCAACGAGGCCACTGGCAGGGCTTCACGATGAAATGGAAGTGAGCCCAGGATTTCAGGTCAAACCAGAAAAGCTAAACTTGTATCATCAAAAAAAAAAAAAAAAATCTAGACTTCGAATTGCAAGGCAATTTAGGTTGTTATACTTAACTAAATTGCACTTTAAAAAATTAATTACTACCCATTAATACTATTTTTACGTGAGCGCAAACATTAATCAAAGCATTTTTTAATTTTTCAAAGCCCAATGGTTCTGCGGATGACAGTAATTGAATCCTGAACGTCGGGCATCAGTACCCACATCTGAGATAAGCTGCCCTAAGGCAGGTTCGCAAACATTAATCAAAGCTGATCTGCAAACGAACCATAAATCTTGAGCTGCTACACTTGAGCTTTCACTGTACTAGGTTTTAGAGGGAAAGGGGGAAAGAAATCCGAGAAGGCTCTGTTGGGACTTTAATTTTATTTTCTGCTTTTTGTTTTTCTTAACAGGCTATTTGGCAGAGTTTTCGGCTTTGGCAAAAATCTTTTACCGTAAAGCCATCAAAAGCGCCTTTAAAATCGGCTCAAAGTCAATGGCTTTTACAAACATGGCTGGATAAGGTAAAGAACCCAAGAAGTGATTTCTCATTCTCGGTCCCGAGTGTCCTTGTTTCAAGCCCAGCCAAAGCTTTCTAAGAGAAGAGAGAGGCGTAGTGGAAATTGAAATGTATCTGAACGGGATTGTGAAATCAGTTGCAGCTATGCTAGTTTTGGCAAATGAAAGCCACCAGCCCAAATGCCATTTCTCCAATGGAATTGAATCCAATTACGTCCATGGCCGGAATTAAAAACCAGTAGCAGCCATTGTCAATCATATGTATGGAAGCCTTCATTGTGGAATATGTTCGCGTATGCATTTTTTGGTCAGAAGCTTTTGAAGTGACGAAACAAAATTAAAACCGCCGGGTCTAATTCCAGTACTGACGATGACCCATTTTTGGTGGATCCCGCGCGGGCTGATGATCGTAGTCATCCGCTATACGTGGATCACGTTTTGGAACAAACATAAATATCCATAACTACAAAATTTTCAATGCTTTCGAAGTATTTATATTTGAGGCTCAATTATATATGTAGGAAAATATTCAAGTGCAGCGTATGGTGCAGTCGTGCTGAAATGGGCCCCTCATGATGATAAAATTATAATTTACACCACCCATTATATTTAGAATAATGTATTCTATTATCATATCAATTTTCATCACAATCAAATATGTATATGGACCTCATCTGAAGATGATACAAATTCAACGAAATAAAATAGTTTGATGTAAATAACAACTTTATAGTGATTTTTTCAACATATAACTATTGCTATAAAATTTATATATGTATAAATAATTGCATAAAATTTTATTGTATTTTAATATGTGTAGAGCCCATTTTTAGGCAAATGTACCGTTGTTCCAGTGCAGTGGTGTTATATATATATATATATATGCACACACACGCATACAGAAATATTCAGGTGCAACATCGCTCAAATGAGCCCCACATGATCATCAAATCTACTCCACCTATTGTATTTAAAACAATATATTCTATTACCATACCAATTTTCATACCAATCATATATGTATATGGGCCCCACCTAAAAATAATATAAATTCGATGTAATAAAATAGTTTAATATAAATAATAACTTTAAAGTGATTTTTTCAACATGTAAACCGTTTGCTATAAAATTTATCCATAGATAAATGATTGTTTAAAGTTTCATTGCATTCTAATATGTGTGAGGCCCATTTTTGATCAAATGTACCACTGTTCCGGTGCAGTTGCGCTGTACCGAAACAACTCCCATACACACACACAAAGAAATATTTAGGTGAAGCATTGTTAAAATGAGCCCCACATGATCATCAAATCATAATTTACTCTTCCCATTGTATTTGGAATAATGTATTCTATTACCATACCAATTATCATCACAATCAGATATGTATATGGGCCCTATCTGAAAATAGTATAAATTCAACATAATAAAATAGTTTGATTTAATAACAACTTTAAAGTGATTTTTAAACGTGTAAACCATTTGCTATAATATATATATATATAAATAATTGTATAATGTTTCATTACATTCTAATATGTGTGAGGCCCACTTTCGATCAAATATACCGCTGTTTCAGTGCAATTGTGTTGCATTGGGTCATTCCAGTGCAACATAACTGCACCGGAACAGTGGTGCAATTGCCCAAAGAATGGGTTTATACATACGAAAATGCAATGAAATCATTTATCTATATATAAATAATACTTTAGACGGTTTAGATGTTAAAAAAAACTTTGAAGTTGTTATTTATATCAAACTATTTTATTGCGTTAAAAAATATACTAATTTCAGTTGGGGTCCATATATATATTCGAGTAAAATGAAAATTAATATGGTAATAGAATACATTATTCTAAATACAACAGGTAGAGTAGATTTTAATTTTATTATCATGTGGAGCCCATTTTAGCGCCACTACACCTTAACTATGGTGCAGTTGCGCTGCCTTGAGAATTTCTCATACACACACATGCTTAACGTAGAGAATCTTTTCTATAGAGTAAACCTGCACCATAATTAATTAACGATGCATTTGACTCAAAATAAGCCTCATATGTACTTAAATAAATTGATCCTTTATATAATCGGTTATTCATACATAAATTTTATATGAAATGGTTTACATGTTGAAAAATAATTCTAAAGTTGTTATTTGCATCAAATTATTTTTATTACATTGAATTTGTCCATTGGGGTACAAATTAGTATGACAATAGAATACATAATTATAAATATAATGAATATAATATTATAATCATGTGGGCCCCATTTTAAGGTAACTATATCATAGTTGTGCGCCAAGCTGCACATGAATATTTTTCCTTAACTTACGATACTTATTTTTATTTTTTTATGAACATGTTTTCTTTTTTTTTTTTTTATAGAAAACATGTTTTCTTAAGTGTATTTGATTAATATACTAAGTTTTATTATTTTAAAATACTTTTATATATTTATTTTTAGTACTTGAAGATCATCAATTGCAAGGGCATATAAGTCATTTTTTACCCTTAAGAAACTTGATTTTAAAAAATAAATATGTAAAAAAGCATTATAAAATAGCGAAACTTGTATATGGATTAAATACACTTATAAAATTATATTTATGAAGAAAACTTTAAAAGTAAATATTATAAATTAAGCATGTATGTATTAACATATTATACACAGTCCGGCCTCTTATAAAATATCTATTTTTATCTTAAAGCATTTAAAGATGCCAACTTATTAATTTTCACAAACAATAAGGCCTTTTACTGATTTATTAAAAACGTAGGTACATGTTCAGAAAATGACAAAGTAGTAGTACTAGAAATGATATTAGTGTTATAAATAATAATAATAAAAGGATTATAAAAAGTTTGTTCATATTGCAGATCCTGTACCATGATTGTTGGCTCCACCATTATGGATCGTACGAAAGAAGAAGTTGATGAGGAATGACTAACAACATATATAGCATGGACGCCCGCGCACTCCTTTAATGGGTTGTGACGTCCACCGCATTATACACGCGAGATAACATAGATAAACTCGCTAAAGAGCCAGACCACTCACCTACGTACTCTACCGCGTGCTCGACAATAATCCCATCTGCCAAGCTTTATCGTCTGCGCGTCTCAAAGATTTATCCAGACTGCCTGTAAAAAGTAAAACTCATCCCATCATCCCATCATATCACAGCTTGAATTGGACAGATTCTACGTCGAACAGTACTTTAATTAGAACCTTATGATCTGACTTAATTATGTGAAATATATTGGATTTTCACCACCATCAGACCACAACAATTACCACGTAGATGGTATGGCAACACAGCACTCAAAATTATTTCCATCTTAATTAAATGGCCCCCGTTATGTCACCTTCTACCCAATCTAACCCTACAATTTTATTATTATTATTATTATTATTTTTGGAATAAGAGGCCTGAGCATCCCTCAATGGCAAGCAGTGCAGTTAGCGGGATTCGATTCCGGAGGCCGGAGCAACAGAAGCCCGCTAAGCCACTAACTCCTCTAAGACAAGTGCTCAATCAAACCTACAATTGATGACGAATAGGGATGTTAATGGTCAAGGTCAACCTGTCAGCCCGCTTGTCCAACCTATTTATAAATGAGTTTGGGTTGAAGTTTTTAAATAAATTAGTTATAATCCGCTAACTCGTTTAACTATTTAATTAAATAAGTGGATTAGGTTGAGATTTTACAACTCGTTAACTGGTTTAGTAACCTATTTGACCCATATAACCTGTTCAACCCGTTTAACTCGCTTAACTCATTGAAGTTTTATATATATATCTATACATGTAAACCTCTTGATTATTTTCTCTCTTTAAGTCTTTTTTGAGTCACCTAATTTTTATTTTTCCACTGCTATCCCAATTCTATTTTCTCATTATTATCCTATTTCCATTGCTCCTACGCTGAAAACACCCTCTTGTCTCTCCCTGTGAGATCATCTTCTACTAGAGTTTAGATTTTCAGATTATTTGCTATATAACCTGTTAACAACTCACTAACTCATTTATCAAATGGGTTGTAAAAGGATTAGGATTGAGGTTTTTTAAATGGATTAATAAACGGATTAGGATTGAGATATTTTAAATCGGTTAGAATTATGATTAGGCTCTAACCCGTCGAACCTGATCTGTTAACACCCCTAATGGCAAATGATTCGGTGCCATCCAAATCAACCCTACAATTGATAGCAAATGATTTAGTGCCATCCAAATTATGAAGAGAGCAATTGCCGATTTAGTTGGGCCTGCAAATTGGAAATCACCCGTGCACGCGTGTTTGGCGTGGATCTCAGATTCTCAGTCTTGGTCTTTGGAATGGGTGAAACACTGCACCACATATGCAACCCTAAATGTTTCAAGAGAGATGCACATATATATGTATGGGATATATCAGATATATCCGTGACCTAAGCCTAATATCGTCATGAAATTAAGATTGGCGATTCCTTGCCTATTTTCTCCCTCATTATCTAATCCTATCTAGGTTTGCATGTTCAGAACTTCTCTTTATTATTCAAAAATATCCGCCGGTGATTGCCGAATATAAAAACCTTATATTCGTAACTATCACATATATGTATTCCATATAAAGTTACTGCTTCCAATGATACCATTTGATGGGAAGATGCTTGATTTCATCTACTAAAAGTCTCAGGAGAATAAGCTAAGCTCTACCTGAAATGAAAGCAGAGAAAAGCTGGGAAGATGCCCGGCCATGCATGCAGCCCCGGGAATCCAGCCCCAAACCCAGTTTCAGGAAAAAGGTGAAATAGCTGATCTGCGGATACCATTAATCACATGAATGCTTTCGTGGGCGCGTACATAAATGGCGGTAGCATGTTGCCAAAAGCTCGAGTTGATCGCAACGGATACCAGAAATCTTTTTAATTTTTAGTCATGGGTCGATCGGATGGTTTTGCATTGAAAGATTAAGATGGGAGTGGTACAGCTACAAACTAGAAACATCAATCATTCAAAAAGGCCGCGGTCGCTTTAGCAACGAGAGTAGTGGCCAATGCCTAATGGGCAAGTCTTGCTTAAAATAATACAAAGTTGGTGGGTCCCACGCCTATTGCTTTCTGATTAGCCCACCAATGATCATGAGGCCACGACGCAACAATAGTCCCTTCCCCCGGAAATTGGCTGCACACTCAAATTCCAAAACTTAAAAGCCATCCTTGCAATTCCTTTTTTTTTTTTTTCCCATGCTCTCTCATTCCGCACGAAAGAACAATCTGAACAAGCTAGTGCTTTCGCCTTTAATTCCTTTCCATGGCTACGCATTTCTTCAGTCGGCGGCACAACCGGCGAATATTCGTCCGCGCTCATCACATCCAACTTGATTGATTCCATCCTTTCTTTCTCAAGGTGAAATCGCATGACTCTGTGGTCATGATTCTAAATGATGTAATTCGTATAGAAGATCTGATTCTGATTTCTGAACGGATTAGATTTGAATTTGCGAGGATCGTTCTCCCTTTTTCTGAAGCAACGGTAGTAGCAACTGTAGTAGAGTCTAGTGCACGCGGCGATTATGGAATATGTGAGGGCCATCCTATTTTCTTTTTCTTTTTTTTGGAGTAATTAATCACAGCTAGGATGATTGTCTTTTTTTGGCACATGATTCTGGACAGTGTTCTTAGATCTTCTGGGCCATCATTGAACGGTCCAGATGACCATACCCACTCGACATCCGGCCACCGAAATAGGCCCCAGGTGAAAAAAGAGAAATCCGTGAGGGCCTGAGGCCGAATCTGGGCCCGCACCGTAACAGTATCCTTCCTTCTCTCCCTACATGAACACATCTGCTAGAGATGCATTTTTCCTGAGCCAGGTGTTGTTCGTTACAAACCTCTCTAACCTCTCCCAAACAACCATCTTCACGAAAATCCCGTGCACCCATTTGGAATTTTCCATCATTACGTCTGAATTCACTGCCATCTTCTAACCAAGCACAACACAGAGCATCTAAACATGTCCACAGCAGCACTCCCGGCACTCGTGCAAAAGGCGAGAGAGTTAGAGTTGCTTCACAAATCATCCCAACCATCCCCTCCAACCCCCCAAGCATGGCCCACCAATCTCAAGCACACCATCTTCTCCGAGCTGCGAAAGCAGCGTGGTATCGCTGTCCCTCTGGCGGCCATGAACCTCACATGGTTCATGAAGATTGCCATCACTACTGTGTTTCTCGGCAGGCTTGGGGAGCTCCAATTGTCAGGAGGGACGCTGGGTTTCACCTTCGCCAACGTCACCGGCTTCTCGGTATTGGCCGGCCTCTCCGGCGCCATGGAGCCCATCTGTGGCCAAGCTTTTGGGGCCCAAAACCACAAACTCCTCCGTAAGACGCTCATCATGGCTATCCTACTCCTCCTCACAGTGACGCTGCCGATCGCATTTTTGTGGATCAACGTGGATAGAATTCTCATCCGTTTCGGTCAGAACAGGGAAATCTCCGCGGTTGCGAAGACCTACGTAATGTATCTCCTTCCCGACTTGCTTGTTACTTCTTTCCTCTGCCCTCTCAGGTCCTACTTGAGCTCGCAGAGTATAACGGTTCCCATCATGATCTGCTCTGCTCTCGGAGTGACCCTTCATGTGCCCATCAACATCCTGCTGTCCAAGGCCAAGGGTCTTCAAGGAGTGGCCACGGCGGTTTGGACGACGGACCTCATCGTGACGCTGCTGCTGGCAGCTTACGTGCTGGCCGCCGAGAGGCGGCAGAGGAAGGGGTGGGAGATTGGCGGGTGGTGGGAACAGGGCCTTGCCGACTGGTGTCGCTTCCTCAGGCTATCCGGACCTTGCTGCTTGACCACATGCCTGGAGTGGTGGTGCTATGAGATCTTGGTGCTGTTGACAGGGCGCCTTGCAGATGCCAAACGCGCAGTCGCTGTGCTCGCCGTAGTGCTGAATTTCGACTACTTACTCTACTCCGTCATGCTGTCTCTCGCCACAAGCGTGTCGACCCGGGTGTCGAATGAGCTCGGGGCGAACCAGGCCAGCGTTGCTCGGAACTCTGCTTATGTATCTCTTGCAGTGAGTGTCGTAGTCGGCTGCGTAGGCGCGGCGGCGATGGTGTTGGCAAGAGGGCCATGGGCTGCCCTGTACAGCCATGATAAGGTGGTTGTGAGGGGGGTGATGAAGATGCTGCTTCTGATGGCGGTGGTGGAGTTGGTTAATTTCCCTTTGGCTGTCTGTGGTGGGATTGTGAGGGGGACTGCAAGGCCCTGGTTGGCCATGTATGCCAATTTGGCAGGGTTCTACCTGCTGGCCTTGCCATTGGGTGTGGTCCTGGCTTTCAAGGTGAAGCTTGGGTTGGCTGGTCTGCTGTTGGGCTTCTTGGCAGGGATGACAGTCTGCGCTGCTCTGCTACTTGCGATGCTTGCGAGGATTGATTGGGTTGAGGAAGCTAGAAATGCACAACAACTTGCTTGTGCGAAGGCAGAGTACGGAGGCCGTGATGAAGGCGGAGATGAAGATGGTGGTGGGCCATGATCCCAACAAATTAAAGTTCCGCTTTAAATGTGAAGTAGTAGTACTTATTTCTTGCTTTCTTTCAAGAAAAGCCATGAAAGATACAAGGCATTATGTTGATTGGAGCCCCTTTTGAGGCGCGGGACTACCATTGGTTGCTAGGGGTGTAACCGGGTAGGGTTGAAATTGTTGAAGGCTAATTCTAACCTTAATTTACTAAAATAAAATTTAACTCCCTTAATCCATTTAATGTAAACAGAAAGTTGCGGGTTACTAGCAGCCAATTTAAGTTAAAATAGACCACCAGCAGTAAATAAAGACTAAAAGATTTGTATGTATTTACATAAATCTTGATTTTTATAACATTAAATTCTTAAGATATTCCTATAAATTTGTCTATAAGAAGGAAACAACATACTCCTTATTCAACAAATTTGGACTTTGGAGACCCGGTTCCATCAATCAAAAGAGACAGCTCCTCAACAAATACACAGGAAACAATGCCCTCGAGACACTAAGCTCTCAAAACTCCCACTACTCTACCTTGGGAATCGAACCCACAATTAGTAGTTCGTTAGCAAGTGGATCATACCAGTGGGGATAAACCCCGCGGGGTTTCGTCTCTCTCTCGGTATAATATTGTTAAGCTAATCTACTTTTTATACCCATCATGAATGGTTGGCTCCCAGAATGAAAGGTACCGTACCGCACTTGCACGAATTGGAAGTTATAAATCCTGAGTAGATTGGTGAAAGTTTAAAACATGGCCATCTCTGATTCTTCATGGTGGGTTGCTTGACGTTTTTCATCTTTGAATGTCCAACCAATAAATGTTCACTAAAAAGAAAGAAAATCACACAAGCTTCATAGTCCAAGCGTCTGCAAACCATTTGAGTCCTTGAGAAGCGATTGTGTCACTGTGACAGGAAATACACGATTTAAAAAATAATAAATCCAGATAGTGGAATTGTCATACACCACCAAGCACGGTCAAAATTCACCTGAATCCAATTAGAGTAAATACCTACTAACCAGTTGCGAAAAACATACACGTTAATAAGCTGGGAGGGCATGGCTTGGTTGAGCGGCTCTGGATTCCGCTGTTTGGACAATAGTAAGGCCGCAGTTGTGATGGCGGCCCAACCTATTGAACAGCTTGCATGCGTACCAAAATCCAGTGACTCTGCAAACGAACTCTCCTAATAATTTTTCTTTTTTTTTTCTTTTACAAAAAAAAAGAAAAAAAAGAAAAAAAAGAAAAAAAAATGAAAGGTAGTGTGAGCATGTTTCCGACTTCTCTGATTCCTCGTTCCAGGTGACTGAAAAGCAACTCTGCGAATGAAGCTTTCCTTATTATATATATATATATATATATATATATAAACTCAAAGATACTGTGAGCATGTTCCCCATTCCTGAGTCCTTAACTCGTTATATTTACAGCTAACATATAGTACTCTTTCAATGCACCCGTTTTCATTTTGAAATTTTTCTATGGAACTGTTAATTTAAGTATGTTTAACTTATGTATTAAGTTTTATCATTTTTCAAAATATTTTTTTATCTTTAAAAACTAGGGTATCTTTTTATCTAAAAAACTAGGGTATTTTAGTCATTTAAAAATATCCCTATATGATAAAATTGTAAAAATTAGTTTATAAATTAAATATACTTAGGATATGTTTGGCAATTTATAAAACTTTTTTAACCAATTTTTTTCAAAAAAAAAAATTTTCACTTTCATAACTATCCTATTTTTAATAATTTTTCACATCTTTTTATGTAATTATAACATGATTATTCATACGAATAACTTATTTAATTTAACTCTATTATCTTTACTCTTCATCATTACTCCTATTGTATCGTATTATTTTTCACCTAAGTGCATTAAAACATTACACAACTCATGCATGGGGCAATATTCAAAAGTGTACGTTAGGATTTAGGTAAGACATAGTTGTGTAAATAACATATGGAAATGCTTTTATGAAATCAAGTTTCATAAAATTAATTTCATGGATTTTTTTATTTTTTAGATATCGTAATTAATGTAAAATCTAATTTATTTACTGTATTTATCATCACCAGCTTAACTACAATATCAAGTTTCATCCAAATTTAATATGTACATTGGTCACATTTGCTCAAAAATAGATACATTCATGTGTAAATTAAAGAAAATATCTAAATATAATCATGTGTATTAGAATGTAGTAATATTTTATATAATCATCTATTGACGTAATAGTGATATTTTTGCTATTTTAGATATTGAAAATGTTATTTAAATTTTGATATTTAGTATTAAATTATTTTATTACGTTAATTTTACACATTTGTAGATGGGGTCCATACACAGTGATACTAGACTCCAAAAATTATCTTAATCCATCACTTGTATCATTCTCAAAATTAATAATAACTTTAAAATGCCTTTACATCTATTAGAAGTGATTTGTTTATTATAAGAACCCCATGAGATCTGAATTTAATATCTAAAATATTTACAATATTCATCCTATTTAGATTAATTGTTTTATAAAATTTTAAAATATACGGATTTGAGCGATTTTCTACATCTCTGCAAATTTATATACATTTTCGGAAGCGTACACATACATCTAATTGATATGATTTTTGGTAGTTAAATAAAATAAATAATTTTAAATAAAATCATCAAGATAGGGCTTAAACTAGACAAGAGTATCGATGTAAATTAACACATCTGGATGTGTAAAAGCAGGACTTATATATATATATAGAGTTCTGCTTCCATGTAACCAGGATAGGGCTTAAACTACACAAGAGCATTGATGTAAATTAACACATCTGTATGTATAAAAGTCGGGACTCATATATATAGGGTTCCGTTTCTATTTAACCTGGTTACAAAGAAGTAACCCGTTGTAACCTGTTTAATTCTTAAGTTATTGACAATTGATTTAAATTTAATTCATTAATTATATTTAATATCACTTGTTTATTTAGGAGATCAAGTTTCATCCAAATCAAGTATATATATGGGCTACATTTGCTCAAAAATATATATTTATGGGTAAATTATGAAAAATACTTAATTCATTCATACATATATTAGAATATAATAATACTTTACAAAATTATTTATCCACATAGTTGCGATATTTTTTAGTATTCTAAGATAAAGCAAAATCTAAAGCTTATATAAGTTATGATAGAATTATTAATAACATAATGAAAAAGATTAAATAGATAAAGTCATGGAATTAAATAATGACTTCGGACACATCTTTACATTTGAAATAGTGATGTTGATTAAATATACCAAGTTGCATCCAAATCAAATATATGTATAGGTCATATTTGCTAAAAAATATATATATTTATGTATAAATTAAGAAAAATATTTAGATCCATTCGCATATGCATTAGAATGAATTGATACTTTATATAATTATTTATTAATGTACTAATGATATTTTAAACAGTTTAGATGTTGAAAATAATACTTAAAATTATTTTTATAGTAAATTATTTTATTATGTTGATTTTATATATTTATAGATGGGGCTCATATGTAGCAATTTTAAATAAATGAAAACATTTCCATGATAATATAAATAATACCGAATACAATAGATGAAATACGAATACAATAGATGAAATACATTTTTTATCAAATGCAAAAATATTAAAAATAATGGGTGTTACATAAAAGAGAAGTTCCATAGAAGCAAAGCTATATGTATCCATTTTTTAAATAAGGTGCAAATAACTGTTAAGATATGGATGTTTATTTATTAAGAATTTATATTTAGAAAATATTTTTGGTGTTGGTAGATAATTATCAAAGGTTAAGATTTCATGACATTTTACTTGAATTTTCCAAAATTTAAACTAATTATAATATTTTTTAGATATGATATTTATATCTAAATTTCTATTTACATATTTACTTTTGAAGTTTAATAGTTATATCTTCGCTTTTAAATTTTCAATCAAAATGTTTTTTTGCGTCACATATAAATAACTATGAGTTTATATCTATGAAATCTCATTTCTATGTATCCTTATCCATTTTTATTGCTTTAATGATTATAAAAGCTCTAGTTCATCTATTAATTTAGTTTTATTTATATTATCATAACAATCTCAAGATTTTTCTACTATCATTATGTATGGTTTTATCAATAAATATCTAAAATCAATATGATAAAATGGCTAAATACTAAATATTAATTTTAAAGTTATGTTTTTAAGGTTTAAATCATCTAAAATTTTGTTACTAATAACTGATAATATAAATTACTATTATACTTTATTACATATGTGAATAGGTATAAATATTGTCTATAACTTACACACACACATATATATGTTTAAGCAAATATAACCTATATACATCTTTAATTTGAATAAAATTTGATCTTCTAAATAAATGAATGACGTTAAATATAATGAATAGAATGAACTTTGCATCACTCATCAAGATGTCAAAAATTTACCAAGTTATTTGAACTAGGGATGAAAATCGGGATAGAATATGCTCAACCCTAACAATTCATTTAAAAAATCTCGTTTTAACCTACTTTTTATACCAAATTGAGATAAGGCTGATCCAACCCACTCCTTTCTTTAATAGGTCTTAGGATAAACTTCGAGCCAATTCAGGACAATGGGCGGAGTTGAAAAAGTGGGTCAAAGTTTAAAATTATATATATATATATAAACTCATATTTATGATAAATTTAAATGTTAAATTATTCAATATTTTACTATTCAGTAAGTAAAATACAATTGTCACAACAAAGCATCAGTAAATTTTTTAAATAATTTTGTTTATAATTTAACCTTAATAAATATGCATATCAACCTTAAAAAAAGACATTAATATAAATTTTGAATTATAATTAAAACTGCTAAATTGTAAAATAATAATATTTATTTTTTAAGATATAAAAAAATAGATAAATATATGAATAAGATAACTTGAACAACTAGATGTAATTAAAAACTTAAAATATATCAATATAAACAAATTATAAAGTTAAACATATATCAACATAAATCATATTCACATTAATAAATAATAAAGTTAAAGATATTTATCCAACAAAACAACATTCACATAACTAATTCATATAATTTTTTAAAAAATAATTGACACATTGGACCTGCTTTGCCTTTTAAAATTGAAATATGTCTAAAATCATGACCTACCACACAGAGCCAAAATCCTTGTACTGACTCCCTGTGAAATCAGGGCAGAGTGGGTCATGAGTCAGCCTAACCCTATTTTTACCCCTAAAATAAACTACTTCTATTTAACCTAATTACATTAAAAGGTAACTTAACAAATGATTACAGTTTTAATGAATAAAATATGAACATAATTAACGATCTACTGTTAAAGTATGTACATCACTCGGGAACAAGAAAATGCTTTTAATTTTAGAAATTAATTGTTTTAATTAGTTTTCCATATTCAATTCATCTTGAATCACTAGCTTTTAATTGAGGCTAGAGTTAGTCGAGAGTTAAAACTAGCCCGTCAATCAACGCAGGCAAGCATTTCGTCAGAAAAGATTGCTTCCACATTCCGTAACCTTGTGTGGATTATCCAAATATCATTAATCTAATTAATAAAAAAATGTTAAAAAACGAGGCTTGTCGATGCATGCATCTCTCCGCATGAGACTCGCCAATTAAATTTCACCTTATGCATTCTTTGGAATAAATACGACCTAATCCAACTTAACTAGTCAATACAAGTATCAATTAACAATACTTGCCCGCTTAGCGATTACAAGAAACAGCTTAGAAAAATCGGCCCCACCCAAACCGATCATCCGCATAACTGTTCTCTCGTACTCTTCCTTCCTCTCCCACTCACAGTCACAGCTAGCAACCATCTACTAACAAACGTGCGTGCGTCTGGATCCGTGTCACTTCGAGATCGACGGTTCAGCTGGAGGCACCGACGTTGACCTATGTCTGCTGAGAAGCTCCCTAGCCAGCGCCTGGAGATCACCTCCCCCGCTGCTCATGGAGGTTTCCGAAATGTGCCGGCCCCCGCCGTGCGACTGCCGAAGATCCATCTGCCTTTGCTGGAGCAGCGGCCATGAAGGCTGAGCTTGCTGATCGAAGAGAGTCGACAGGTCGAAGGTAGCCGGCAGGTCGGAGGCTGACGGAAGGTCGGAGATTGAGAGGGGAGGCGGAGACATCAGCGGCGGTGGCGGGGGAGGCAGCGGCGGGGATGGGAGCTCCAAGGTGGCCAGGTGAGCTTGCATGTAGGCTAGCTCCGCCTGTAAATTCACCACCTGCAGTGTGACAATCAGCAAAGCCAAACCCTAGCGAGCTGAGAGAGAGAGAGAGAGGGAGAGATCATGGAAAAGGAGGAGGAGACCAGACACATGGACACGTGGCATGATTCCGATCGTTGATCTGATGGGTCTACCATGTGCGAGCCTGAGTTGAAAAGAAAAGAAAAAAACAGCATGTAAACACGTATCGTGTTCATGCATGCAACAGTGAATGGGGTTTGGTCACGCATGTGGGAGCCCACCACGCACGAGAATTGTAACAGCGATGGGTGTGCTTTTTGATAAGAGAACAAAAGCAGTTGCGCTGAAAGAAGTCGGATGTGTGTATGCATCCGGAGGCGAAGAGCTAAACAGCTTGCTTTTCTTATAATGTGCTTTGGTTTTTTCCCCCGAATGGCAAACCCACAAACCATTAAAGAAAGAAAGGTACCCCACCTCCCTTGGATGGGATGCATAAGGAGATGACGTGGGTCCGACTGCGAAGATGGTCAAAATCCTCAGATGGGCGAAGCACACCTGACGAAAACCATAGAGGATTGATCAAGACAGAAACAACGCCATTGATTCCACAACCGTGGGCTTGAAAGGTGCATCGACCTGTCTCACTTTTTCAGTCCTGCCATTTGACGATTGAAGAAAGAGCCACGGTCAACTGAAGCGATATCTATGGACCGTTCATTAATCGCCAGGCCTTGCCATCCTTGGGATCGTCTGAGTGCATATTATATCGGTTTTGTACTAAACTAACAATGACCAATGAATAGCAAATCCACGCTCTTCATTTACCAACCCGCCATCATGGAGATCAACAAGAATCTTGGGAAGTGGGCCATCCATCACACAGCCTCTTAGATGTCAGGTTTAGATCGTGAGCCACTGAATGGGGAATATTTCGCAAAAAAGCATCACCAGGGTCTTAATAACAGTGAAGAGAATGTTGGACAGGGAATGTTTCCCCAATAAGCCCCACTATATCAACGGTTTTAATAAGAAGGCTTGGATTTTAATTTTAGGAGGAATCTAAGCGTTCCTGGATATATATATATATATATACGCCATCGTTTCAGAATTAGAAATGGCAGGTGTATAAGAAAAAAGCGGTATTGTCACTCTTGTATATATCGATTGCCATGCGTGTTGAACTCAACCTATTAAATTCATCAAGCCACCGAATGACTGCAGGTTAGACCCACCGATATATTCACGACCGACCCAACACAAGCTCTATCAATGTCTACCAAGTCGGTAGAAAGGGGGGAATTTTGGAATCCCAAGCTGCACTCAGAACCACCTCCACCATCCATCTCTTCACAGATATTTACATCCAAGTCAGTCTAACAAAAAAAAAACCAAGACCATTAAATTTTCAGGGGAGAATGGTGGTGAAACCATGTGCAAGGCGCAGGTTAGTCAAACTAGTTAAAAGAAATATTACAATGACTGACCAGCTCCTGCATGCTCCCAAAAAGCTACCCAACCAGGAGTTAGCATGCATCGCATCCCGATTCGAGGTGTGAAGGGTAAGAACAGGATAAGAACCCAACACCCCATGCGCACATTAGCAAGATTCCAATTATTGATGCATACAGGCCCTTAAATATTATTCAATGAGGAATTCAATCAATCTCCACATCTAGAATACCAAGGAAAGGCATCGAAACGAGTCATAGAATTGACAGACTAGGACACCCCCTCGGACGATAGCAAAAACCCTGTTCATTTTTGTAGTTGAGACTTGAGATTTCCAACGTACCTGCTGCTGGAGAGCGAAAACATGCGCGACGCAGCCGTAGACGGGGTCCCTGAGCCTGGCCTGGGCTTCGTAGCAGATGGTGACGACGGCGTCGAGCCGCTTGTGCGCGGGTATGTGCAGCAGCAGTTTCGACACATTGCTGGCGCCGAACACCTTGTGCACCGCCGCGAAATGGGCTGCGCCCTGCTCCGAATCGAAGTAAGGGGCGAAAATGCAGCCGTTGACGCACTTTCGACGGAGGAACTTGCAGGCCCCACATGGCCCACCTCCCGACCCGCTGCCGGACCCGCTTCCACTGCTCGAATTCCCACTCATCTTTTGCTTCCCTTTGACTTTCTTCAGACCATTTCTAGAATTGATTGGGTGTGGTAGGATTTTGACAGAAGGAGAAGGGAGAAGGGGTCGGGACTTGGGAGCGAGAAAGAGAGGCGAACGGAACGACGGTAGAGCAGGGGTGTTTCTTTATCTTTCTAAGATTGGAGTTGGGTAGCGTTTGGTTGTTTTGTAATTTGATTTATTTGGATCGAAATCTTTAAAGCCACGGCAACAGGCAGCTAACACCTCTTTTAGCAGCTTGCGTGAAGCAAGCATGCGATGGCACTAGCGACTCCCAACTGCCCTCTCTCTCCATCTCTCTCTCTCTCTCTATATCCTCCGAACCCTTTTGTCTCCTCTTTCGCTTCTTCCCCTTTGCTTGCCTCTCTTCGCACGTGAATCCCCCTCTCGATCGTTTACAGAAGTTGAAAACGTGGAGAGGGCAGTGTATAACTGTATATATGTGTGCGTGTTTTCAGGTGCGTAGAGGGCAAAAGACGCCACCTTCCAATCTTTGCTTTTAAAAGAGACGGCCTTTGTTACACAGGCGCCTTGCCGTCCTCCATACGCAAGCTAACACACAACCGTCTCTATTGTAATTAACATGTGCACCCCAGATCGAGCCTGTCCAAAAAATGGAATAAGATTATATGTCATCGGAAACTAGACTTTTTTGTTTTATTTATTTTTGTTGGATGTATAATTTATAAGCATCTAATCTAAATCATGGTCAGCAAAGGCTTATAAATATCAACCAAATCCTTCAATTCTAAACATGTCCAATTATTTTTGAATTTTATGCCAGAATCCGGCAATCCGCACGAGAAAGAGTCAAAGAACTTGGTCGTGCATGAAGAATTGAAGATTGCAGAATGGCGGTGGGCAGTGCTCCGGCGGATAAAAATAGCAGCCCGTGGTTTTGGCGAGAGCGTCAAAGGGGCTTCAAGGGCGTCAGCGCCCGAACAGCATCCACGCGTAGTCATGTGCGGGGCGTGGTGTGCCTACAACTAAGCAACACACGGGCTTTGGGACAATATTCAACAATCCACTCTGTCCATGACACTTGTTGCAAATCTATTATTAAAATTACATAAACCGGCCACACATCTGAAATTCCAAATTAAAAGTTACACATTAAACTATTTTAAAGATGCGATTATGAGTACTATTTTAAAACTGGAGAGGTAAATATGGAATGGAAAGTCTGGAAACGTCGGGGGCACATTTTTAAATTACTTTGGCAGTTGGTTCTTTTATCTTTGGTCTCTCTTTGCATGTTTATCGACTTTCGCTGGATGAACCACAGGAAGAAAGAACACGCGTTGCGTGCTTCTCTTCCCCGTTCATCGTACCTCGCCCAACAGATCAACGCTGCAAAAAGATGGACCATGACAGAGTTAGTGAGCAACAGATACTACCGCGCAAAGATAAAAATTGCAGAGGTTGTCCTCAGCGTTAGAGGTGTTCGAAGCAGAATGATGAATGCTCCTCCGGCCTCACCTACAACTGTTTGTAGGTGATCGCGTGCAGCCCACCTAGAAACAGTGCTGGACGGCCGAAAATTACAATCACGACGGCATGTTTGGGAGCCAAAATGTCGTTCGTTTTTAGTTTCTGGCAGCCCTGATTGTAGGTGGAGTATGGAGGGGTCCAACGTCTGGTTTTGCAGAAATAGTAGGTGTAGATAATGGTTATTCTTCCACCGAGATCGTCCTGTGATAAACTGAAGAGAGAGCATTCGCTTTTTTCAAAAAACGTGTCCTTACTCCTTCCTCCTTACTCAGCCGATTAGCTGATATCTTTGACCGACTCTCAGGATTACATTAAAACCGGTAACGGGTAACTTGGATTAGAAAGAATATAGATGCATATATTTAATTAGGATGCACCATGCAGCTCGAATAAATCTAATGTGTGCGTGTGTGTCAATATATATATATATATATATGCGTTGCATACAGAAAATCCATGTTGCATTGCATTCTCGTCGAGAGGGGAAGGAAGGCAGTTGCGTGATTTTTCGATAGAAAAATGCTAATAAAACCGAAGTGTCTATTTTTAGCCGAAAAAAGCTGCCAAAGGCAATCAAGGTCAAAGCGGAACCGCCGCTCCAAGCCCTCTCACGCTGCCATCTCAAATGTCTCACCCACACGTGTCGGTCGGCGGAACGTATGTAACGGCTGGGCCATGGCGACCAAGGGCGCGGGCCCCATGCGCCGTTCATTTTCAAGCTGCAGCGACGTTTCCCAATCCGTGTCGCTCTCTCTTTAATATTCGTGCGTGCGTCGCGGCGTCGGTCGCACTGAGGTTCGAAAGTTACCTATTCCCCGCCACCGGCTCTGGCATTTCGTAACGGCGCATCGACCGCGCCGTCCGGCTCCTGTCCAACCCATGTGTTCCCGATAGGAAGCAGCACGAGCGACACGTATCTCCCCCGCTCCCTACCCATCTTCACCATCCGTCTCTAAGACCCACACGTTCTCCTGCAAAATCCTTTCCAATAAACACTTGTTCCAAAAATTTTGGGTTATCGTGGCTTGAGATTTTTCGATTTTTGTTTTGCCCCACGTGTATTTAGTCGATATACTAAACTTTATTATTTCGAATTTTTATATATTTCTTTATACTTTCAAAAACAATGATCTTTTTGAAATTAAAAAATAGTAAATTTTAGTATATATCGATTTTGGGCATATTTGGTTACCTACAAAACTTTTCACTCTTCATTATTATTCTATTTTTAATCTTTTTTTATATTTTTTATACAACTATCTTATTTTCAATCATTTCTACATGCTTATTCATACAATTAATATATATATTAACATTATTATTCTTCATCATTACTTTTATTACAACACATTATTTTCTTCTATTTCAAATACTTTTAAGAAATGTTTGTTTATATCAAAAATATTTGAAATTAAAATTTTTCATTCTCCACTACTATTATATTTTTAATTATTATTTTATTTTTTCTTACACAACTATTATAATTTTCAATTATCTCTACATAACTACTTATACATCAAAGTTATTTATTTTAATTTGATTCATTTTACTCTTCATCATTATCTTTATTATATTACATTATTTTCTCTTATTTCAAAATTTTTTACATTAACAACTTTTTATCAAAAGTTTATCACTTTCCAAACGCATCCTTAAATTAAAAAATTTTATTATCTAAAAATTTTATCACCTTCCAAACAGACCCTATATTTGAATTCTTTGGTAGTGCACGTGCACGTGCATGAAATATCCTTTACCACCAAAGTATCAAAAGATGCATCATTCATATATGGCTGGATAGGTGGGCCCGCATGATCTCTACCGCTCGTGCGGTCAGCTCATGGGAATCATGCAGAAGATGCTGTATGGTTTTTGAAATGGCAGTTTGCTGCTTTTCTGTGAAAAGAAATGCATTTTAAATGACATGATGCTTCCTAAGGTCCGTCATAGGTTTTTTTTGTCATGTGGAATTGATTAAGTGGTTAATCAAGCCAAGCAAAACAGGCTTTAAAGAGGGATATTTTCAAATGCGGTGGTCCATTTGACCAACGAAACTTCCCCACATGCTTCAAAACAAAAGTCATACCTCCATCTTTGAAAAAAATGCCTCTTCTCATTGAGATCTGGAATAGTTAAGCAAGATTGCCATTAGTGCATGGTATTGAGAATCCTTTTAGCATTCGATGGGTGATTCACGCGGAAAGTTTTGGCCAGTCTTAAATCCTAATTTCACGGAACACAAGTCTATTTGAATTATGTGACCAGATATGATATATTCTCCGCGTAAGAGATTAGTGAGTCTAGAATTAGAGTCAGTACACGATATTTTAAAAAATTATTATTATTATTATTATTAAAGTCAATAGCTATATATAGGCATGCATGCTCCCCTGCCATGCAATGTATGAATTCCTTGTGAAATTAGAGTCATCTAATCTTTTTTATTAGTATAAAATCTCCTTAATTAACTCCAATAATTAATAACCATATCTTCTCACTGTATTTTCCATATTTATGTTAACTTATTCGCTTGGTACAGGTCACATTGTCTTTTATATACAGCAATATTAATTTCTACTTTTACTTTTTTTTTGGAATTAAGGGCATGTTTTAAATTATATAAGATTCTTGGATGAAATTTATATTTAGAATAAGAACGTAATAATATGCATTGAAAATTAAAAAAACTCTCTTGAAAATTCAAAAATTGTCTTCAAATTTCAGAACAGAGATAAAGATTTCATGCAAGAACCTCGTGTCCGTTGAAACAGGTCCTAAACACTCAAAAATTGAATTTTAATTATTATTATTATTATTATTACAAGCTTAACAGATCCCTGACCTCCCCTCCCATGAAAGAATCTCCACAAACCTGTCTCGATTTCAGACATTCTACTTTTAATTAAAAGGAGCAAGGGAGATACATCTCATAAGACTTTTGACTCTAGGGAAGCCGCTCTTTTGCGCTGGAGCATAATTAACTGGAACCACTGTAGCTTTGCCATCTGGCCATGGAGAACAAATAGTGCAGGCACTAAGTCCGGTCAACAGGTCAATCAGATTTAGTGCGGAGGGATGAGTTTGAATGAGACATCAGGCCCAAAAAAAAAAAAAAAAAATTGTCACGAAAATATTTACAATTATTTTAAAATCGTGTGCACCAACCAGTCAAACTTTAATATTTAAAACAAATAATTAATTAGAATCCCATGACTGGCCCCTCTCCATCTTCCTTCCCTTTGCCTTGCGACGCTGTAAGAAGAAATAGCGCATAAAAATTGAAAGAAATTTTTTTTTTTTTTGGGTGTATACAGTTAAGCCCGGCGGTCATTTATAATCCCTACAAACTTTAAGTTTTTTATGTTTGATAGAAAATTAAATCTATTCATTATATTCAATATTATTTGTTTAGTTATGAAGGGATACTTTGATGTTATACTTACTTAGTTTAACGCTAGTTGGGGATATATTTATATTGTTTCACGAATTGCATATTATGCCCATAAAGTTTTACAAAAAAAATTTTTGTAGCACTATTAATGGCTGAAATTTAACGGCTGTTAAACAAAAATATAATTTGTTAATATACTCATTAAGTTTGATGTCAATTGCTAATATATCCACATTGTTTCACGAATTGCATATTATCCCTACAAAGTTTCACCAAAATTGCTTGTATACCCATGATACTTTTTTATTTTCAAATGTGCATTAAAATTTTAGATAATGACAAAAATAATCCAGTTGTAGAAGTGGAAAAAGATAACATATCAACAATTAACATGGGTGTTTTATAAACTCCTTACACCTGCAAAACTGGGTGTTTTATAAACTACGAGATTTTAATATAGCTTTAAATAAGGTCATTTTTGTCATTATCTAAAATTTTAATACACATTTGGCAACAAAAAATTGTCATGGGTACACAAGCAATTTTCGTGAAACTTTATAAATGTAATATACAATTCATGAAACAATGTGGATATATCAGCAATTAGCATTAAACTATATCAACAAATTATATTTTTTATTTAATAGCTGTTGATAGGGGTACATAAGCTAAAATCTTATCGTGGTGAGACGCAATTGGTTAAACTATTTGGATATATCAATAATTAGTATCAAACTAAGTAAGTATATCATTAAATTAACTAGTTACAAAGTCAAGTTTCATTCAAGTCAAATATATGTTAGGTCGCATTTGCTCAAAATAAGTATATTCATGTATAGATTGAGAAAACTACTTAGATCCATAAACATATATATTAGAATATATTAACATTTTAAAAAATTATTTATTCATAAGAATTAATTTTTTAAACGGTTTAGATGTTAAAAATACAATTTTAAAATTGATATTTAATATTAAATTATTTTATGAAGTTAATTTTATGTATTTGTAGATGGAGTGAAGTAGATTTTCTATCAATCATCAAAATATTCAAAACAAAATGAGTTATATAGAAGAGGGGTTCATAGAACATTGTCGATATTAAAATTTTATTGCTTATTATTGTAAGTAGTGAACATTTTGTGATTATGTGATTTCATATATTTCGTTGCATACATCTACATGCAACAAATAAGCATATATTCAACTAAAATTAGTTTATGACTCAGCTACATTTGTATTATATGCAACAAGCACTTATTTGCTGAATATGAAAACTATATGCAACAACTGTTTGATACTTATAATATTATATGCAACAAATTTTTACATGCATACAAATTCTCGCATAAATGTTTTTTTTGTTAAAATATCAGGCCTTCTGTCATGTGCACCTACACATAATTTCACCTACACATATGATTGAAACCTAAATATTTTAAATCTATAATAAGCACAAAATAGATGGCTGAGGTTGAATTTTCTTTACCTTTATTTTTTATTTCACATTTTAATTAACTTTTAAATTTTCATTACTACTGCCATTTTAAAATTTTATAATTATTGTTGCTTGGGTACCAAAGTGGTAAGGGCTCTAACATGCGCCTAAGGAACACAAGTTCAAAACTTATTTTTGGCGTGGGAGCAAGCTTGATTAAAAAAATGAGATATGGTGTAAGTATACTAGTCAAAAAATTTTGTAATTATCTCTCTTTTTCAAATTTCTTTTTACCTTTATAACTTCATGCCCCATGTGTGATCATATATTCGAAATATGTTTTTTTTTAGTACATGTATGGCTAATTTGAGCATATTTAATGGCACCATCTTGATTTTTTTTTCTTGATTTCTGGTCCATGGTTCAACGGCCTAGGACTTGAGCTATCCTAGGGTCAAAGGCAAGCATGCTCGACATACATACCACGGCACTACAGTGCTGATTGTGGCATCATCTTGATATTAATTACAAAGGAGATGGTAAGAATGATTCACACTAATATCCACCTTCAGACCAAATTTGAACTAGGTAGCACAAATTTTTGATTGATTTTGGTTTTAATTTAAAAGCATGAACCATTACATGGAGATCAATGCACTTATTTCTTTATTATTTGTGAATATTAACCATATGTGCTAAACCATTACAAGGGAGATGGTAAGAATGATTCACACAGTAAATCCAATATTGTACACAAACATAAATAAATAGATAGGAGATGGTCATACGCTACTAACCAATTTGACTTTTGACAACTATCTGATTACCCAATATCTAATTGTTGCATATACAGCACCTAATATCCATATTGGCAACGAAATGCTTTGCATTTCTTAGAAAAATCAGATTTTTCTTTCACTTTATGCCCTATATTATTTCCTCCTGCCTCCGAGAGCTTCCCTCCCGTTTAAAACGGCGGCTTTTAATTTCCACATCCAAAACACCAAGAAGCTAAAAGTTCTGCTTTCAAATTAATTATTCATTAAATGAAAAGGTGGTTTTATTCATCAAGAGGAGAATCCTGTGGAGATAAAACAACTTTGTATTTCTTAACATACCAAAGGAAAGGCAAAAGCAGGCATCTTGCTTCTGCGAATATATATAGGTTGAAGCATGCTTGCTGGTTCCATCACTGAATTGTGCAGCTTTATTGCAGCATTCTTTGTCCCCAAAAGTTTCCACATAAATGAGCAAGAACCTCTTAAAATAAAACCGGTGTGTTGGTTAAAACTGTAAAGTGTGTGCTTATTTTAGATGATCACGGCAATCCCGAGGTAGGTTTAAATATATACTAATTAACCAGCTGAGGGGCCGATTATTAGACACTGTTGGTGCTCAAGCTAGCTAAAAGTACAATATGTAGCCTTTTAAACTAGCAACAGTCTTACAGCTTTAATTTCATTGATTCATCTGTGATTTCCAGGAATATGGTGAAATCGTTTTCTAAATAGTCCTGTTGAGTTGTAAAGAATACCTATCATATCTTTCACAGATGAAGTTTTATCGTTTTCTTTTATAAGGTTTGTCTTGTGGATTCAAGTAGTAATCATTTCCTCCAGATTCAAGAGCAAGAGTTTTGGCGTAGCAACAGCGATCCCTTTCGACCACCCACCTTTCAACTACATCATATTTCCAGTATTGCATAAGATATCATTACAACTACATGATCGATGATTAATTTCTTTAACTGGCGTAAAGCCCATGGGTACATTCCATGAGATGACATCCAAGTGAATAGCATAAAAGTATTATTACATTGAAATTACGTATCAGAGAAGCGATTCTCAAGTAAAATACAAGTAACAAACACCCTGAAAGGTTAGGAAAAGGACAGTCTTCAATCGAAAAACAATCCGGACCTGATGAATTTGCCTTCCCCTTTTTGGTTTGGAGGGGGTATCACTATCGGCCCCCCCAAAAAATAAACGTATTAATTATTAAAGAAATACTAGCTATGTTGCATTGAAATCAAGTAGCAAAGAAGCAACTCTCAAGTGAACCACAAGTAACAATCACCTTGATAGGATAGGGGAAAAGGATGGTTACCCATGTAATTTTTTTTTTTTTTTTTAAAAAAAATGCAACTGATGAGACTAAAATCCAATGGGTGGGAGAATTCATTCAGAGAACATTGCTCGTTTATAAATTAATCAACCCTTACTGTAGTCCCTCAATCACATTACCAAAGAATACATTAGGAGAGTTGAGCAGTCTTTCTTCTTAAATTCCCAGATGCAAAGTTATTAATCATCATCCTAACGGCTCCGGATAAGGAGAGCATCACATTAATCTCGAGGCAGAGGGAACTTACAAAACACTGAGAAGAGCACATTTTGAAACTAAATTGTGGGCCCACATTGGAAGTCTTTTGAGCTTGGCACCATTGGAAATGCGGAAATGCGTCTCTGTCTCTCTTATCCACATCTTCGACCAGTGACTAGCAAAACCAGATTGATCAAGTGGAGAAATTTGGTGGTTTGGTTGGTTAATTAATTATCATGGTAAGCGGAGAAATTAGATGGATCAAATACTTGACGGATTGCCAAAAAAAAAAATGACTATCAAATTGTATGGAATGGGATGAAATTTATTATTTTAAAAAATAATTCCGTTTCAGACAAATTTTCATTTCACAATACATATCAACCTTAGTTTTTCATTTTCAATACTACTTTTCTCAATATACAACAATCTCTCCTTATTCAAATTCCATCCGTCCCATCCCATCCCATCCCATGATAAATCATAAATGTGACCAAAGGGACCTTGAGGCTACATCGACCGGTGCCCACCAATCTCCTGCTTTAAATGCTTTAAGTGTTCATTAGTGTGTACCTGCAACCGTCTTCTTGTCTAGTGTTGGATCATGACACGGATTGGATCCTCTTGAAGAGCTTCAGAAATTGCCTGTCTGATTTGGATTGATCACGGTTCGATCCGAGTCCTGAGCTCATGCTGAGGAAATCATAATTTGAAATTTTGGAATGCAACTTCGATAGTGCCCATATGTTCATTCATCTCAATGACACTACTTGGGCCTCTTTTCGTGGACATGCCTTGCTTGGGCCCTCAACTGACATTTTACATATCCCACACCAATCAACCTAAGCCGGCTGAAAAGGTAAATCCTAAACGTACATGCAGTGATCGGGGTAAAAGCACCAGGCATCTATAGCGTGTACATCTTTATCGCATAATCGTCATAAGGAATTCCTCCATCCAGTCAAGCACTTCAAATATGGCCAGATTGATTACTAAATTCAATATCCGTCACTTCTATGACGATAGACAAGCTCTACAAATCTCTCTTATGCCAAATATACATATTGTCCTGCCTCAATTTAGAGGAGGCCTTCTAATTTCCACTCTTTATTCTATCCTACCTAAACTCATCAAGTATTAAGAAATTCCTTTCATTAACAAATGCCGGTCAGCTCCCTCACAAAGGGGGAAAAAAAAAAGGACTTTACAAAATCACAAATCAGGTTTGTCTAAGATAAGAATCGTTCTGTGCGCTACTACAAAAAAGAGTCATACAACATTGTTTGAGCAGTTGAGGACTGGTTAATATGGTTTCTATGCTCTTTTGATTCTGTTTGTATAAACACCAGAATAATTAATCCGAACTTTGAAAATCTTATAGTACGATTTAGACTCTTTCGGCAGTTGAGGTTCAACATCCATGCAAGCATTAGAGGACTGATGGAGTGCATTCGTCTCATCGGGATCGACTACCAAAATCTGAAGGAAAATATGTGGAGATGGCTTCACTTAATATGTATCTGTGTAGGCGTGGTGGTTTTAGATAGATGTACTCAATCTCACGTAATTGTACTTATATTAAGTTGTTAACAGATGTATCCGATTTATTCTTATGTTACTGTAAATTATTTTCTTCAGACAATGGGAAACTGAGGTGTGGATCTTCAGACAAAATGAATCTTCTCTTTAATGATTTTAATGAACGAAATGTTGCAAGAGACTTATTTCTCGTTAATGATGATGGATTTTCATCAGAAAGTAGGGATGGGAAATCCGACTAGGGTTCATATTTAGGAAGCATAACACTTCAAGTTTTGCGTTTGCATCTAGAGCTGAACCAGTTGGCTTTCTCAAGGATCCAATACCAATCTAGGATGTGATTTTAACATTACTCGAAGTTTGTGTTATATCTCACCAAACTCATGTCACTGAAGTTAATGACTTGTTTATTTGTAACTGCGTTCTCTGTCAGTTTTTTGTTTTCTATCTCGGGAATTTTCCTTCTGTACAAAAGGGCATCTTCTTCTTGCTCTATTGTCTTCTGATGTTTAATAGTCTTATTTGGATCTTCTGATGAGTTTAGCTTCTGCATTGATGCGGAGAATGTATGATGCAGACGTTGCAATTTGAAATTAAAAGAAAAAAACAAGGAGATTAACAGATAATTGATGTTTTTAACGCATATCGATTGTATACGTTGTCCGAAGCCTTATTATGTTTTCAATCATTCATGAAAAAAGAAAGTGAATTTGTGCCTGTGGGATTCCATACGGGGATATATAGCGACATGTTTGAAACCTGTTTGAACATTCATTCAAGCATAACTCCATCAAAAGAATTTGATAAAATGATCTGCTATGACATGATTGTATGTTCATCAAAGGAGTGATACAAGGATTTGTCAAGAACATTAGCTAACTTTTGTTACAAGGTAATTGATCCAAGCTGTCATTTACATTCATGATGGTAAAAAATAAAAAATAAGAATTCTTCTGCACTTTCCCGAAGGTCGCTCAACATTGCTGAAGTTTAACATCACAGCATTGCAGCAGTTCAGCAATCCTTTCGCCCCAAAATGGAACCCTTCTTTGCAGCAATCCTTTTACCTGAAAGTGAAAAAGAGAAAATTAAATCGATGATCTCCCTGCACTCTTAATGGAAATGTAATAACAAATTTTAATACCCTATACCAACAACACAAGAAAGACATCTAGAAGGCATTTTACGTGTCTATCATCAAACCAGCATCACAGCAAGTAATCCAAAACCCAATTCAACTTGACTAAACTCTTCAGCAATTGGAATTGAATTGACTGACCTCACTACACCTTGGTTCGGGTATTGGGTGACAGTCACTGGGGATGCAGTTCGAGGAGGAGAGAGTTTTGGGCAAAAGTGAGCATGATAGGAAGATTTACCGCATGAATCTAGTGAGGTTGTAGGGATTCTCTTCAGAGAGAGCACACGAACTCCTGGTCTATGAATGTGTTCAAGCGCTTATTCTGTTATGGCAGCAACACAGGTACCGCTGCTGTACTTTGATGGAAGGATGGGTTTAAAATTGCTGCGGGAACTGCCAAGGGTCTTTCCTATCTTCACCATGAATGCCTTGAATGGGTAATCCATTGTGGTGTGGATAGGTAAAATTGTCTCAGAGAATTGGTTCCAGTTACAATTTCTCTCACATAAGAGGAACAATGCTGCATGGCTCTAAAGTGGGCTTCGAATGAGCTTATTACTGTAAACTGAGATATTTATAGCAAAGATGTTGTATTGATTGATGTTGATTGTTGTGAAGAGGATTCAACTTTCCAACTGGGTGATAGAGGAGGAAGAATAGGAGGTTGGGTTAAAGTCCTTTGTTAAGCATGCTAAGAAAAAGATGGAGAGAGTTCAAAACTCTTGGCTTTGCTCTTCCTTGGAGTTTATATCAAAGGAAGGCTACAAACTATTCAGTCCTCCATTCAAAGTAAAATTCATAGGCTGAATAGTTGAAAAGATACACGCACTGGCAACGCTTTCCCAAATATATGAGTCTTTCAATCGTGTATGTTCGAACATGCTTATCAAATCAATAATCAAGAATAATGGTGAATGATCCACGGCACCCTAGTAAAATTTTTGAAAATTTTTTATAAAACTGTTAATATAAGTGCACTGAACATATATTTTAAATTTTACCATTTTTAAATATTTATAGATATTTTTTGATTTCCAAGACAGGAATATTTTAGTCGAGTAAAATAACTAAAATATCTTTATTTTTAAAAAATCAAAAAAATATCTACAAATATCCAAAATTAGAAAATTAATATATACATTAAGGGTGTGTTTAAGAAATGATAAACTTTCGATAAAAAAATTTTCATGTAAAAATTTTTGAATAAGTAGAAAATGATATAACATGATAAAGATAATGACGAGAAATAAAGAAAATAGAGTTAAAATAAATAGATTAATAGATAGTTCTATAAAAATGATTGAAAAGTGAAATAGTTGCATTGAAAGATGTGAAAAATTATTAAAAAATAAAGTAATGGTAAAAAGTGAAATATTTTACATTCAAAATTTTTATGATTTTCCAAATATCCCACTAATAAACTTAGATTAACAATTATATAAATTTTTTCAAAAAAAAAAAAAAAGAAAAGCTTTTCATCTAAGTGCAATGTATCAAGGACCCAATAATAATTTCACTCGTAGTTGTTACAAAATCACCAGGCAATTTCAAAGTTACAAAACAGAGTCTAGAAAATGAAAAGAAACATCGAAAGAAAAATAAAATACGAAAATTTAGAATTTCCCATTATCTTCTTTCAAATTTGAAATGTGTTACGTGATCTCTTAAGTAATTGGATTTCGAGATCCCAATAGGCATTCTGAACAGCTAGAACAGAAGTGAAGTATTGCATGCAAAATTGCAAAGTGCCAAAAGAACCCAAATCCAAATGTAGAAGTCAAAAAAAAGAATCAGAAGAAAATCACTACTCCTATCAGGCTGAATTGGAGCATTCTTGCTTTTGCAACAGGCAAAAACCAGTAGTAAAAGTCATTACCAAACTGAATCACCCTATTCAATTTTTCGACCAAGCATCCTGGATGCAGTAAAAAAGGATGCAACGAATGACAGAAATTTTAAGCAGCAATTGGTCAGCTATGAGATTAAGGTAAGATGTCGCAAGCTGGTCTGTCAGCATACAAGCGTTCTTTCAAGGATGCATCGGTTTGCCTGGCTGGGCCCACACGCATTTATAGATTTCGAACTCTCACACATCAGAGCTTCTAGTCACATCCCCGCCCAGATCTAATTGCCATTTTTTCCCCTCATGGAAGTTTTTTACTGTATTTTTATACAATGTAACACCTCATATTAGAATAAGTATATTCACAGCTCTTATATCATAGAGGGACATTTTTATAAATATTCCCGTACCGAAAAAATCTATAAATGGCTGGAGGGTATGTTTCGATGTAACAAAAAATTTTCAAATCAAAATTTGTAGGGTGTGCATTTTTCAATTTAAAACTTTACATTTTTTTGTAATTATATCATTTTTAAATTATTTTGTCATGTCGGCTTATACAACTACCTTATCTTTCAATCATTTTTATACAACTATATATACAAATAACCAATCTATTTTAACTTTATTTTCTTCACTACTTATCATTATCCCTACTATATCACATCATTTATACTATTTCGAAAACTTTTTGGGTGTGTTTGGCAATTTACAAAAACTGTCAAGTTAAAACTTTTCAATATAAAACTTGTTACTTTCTACAACTATCATATTTTTTAATCATTTTTTCACATTTTCCTATACAACTACCCTACTTTTCAATCATTTCTACACAACTATCCACACAACTAACCTATCTATTTTAACTTTATCTTCTTTACTACTCATCATTACCTCTATCATATCACATCATTTGACAACTTTTACTCTCCAAAACTTTTCATCAAAAATTTTATAGATTACCAAACACACCCTTTATTTAAAAGTTGTTAAATTAGTATAAAATGATGTGACAGAATAAAAGTAATAATAAGATGTAAAGAGAATCATGTTAAAACAGATAATTTTTAATTGCATGAGTAGTTGTGTATAAATTATTAGAAAATAATGTAATTGTGAACGAAGATGTAAAAAAATCATTTTAAAATAGGGTAGTTATGGCGAGTGAAAAAGTTTTAAATTAAAATTTTTTACTCTCAACAACTATTCCATCTCTTAATCATTTATTAAAATATTTCTATACAATTATCCATATGACTAACTTATCTATTTTAACTTTATAGTATATTTAATTAGATATAAAACTTTTTAAACCAAAACTTTTTATTATAAAGATGTGTTTGTTCGAAAGTAAAATTTTTCACTCTTTACAACTATTTTTATTTTTTGATTATTTATTGACATCTTCCTATATAAATTACCTACTTTTCAATTATTTTTACACGATTATTCATATAAATAATATATCTATTTTAAATTTATTTTATTTACTCTCTATCATTACCCATATCATATCACATTATTTAATCTTATTTTAAAAACTTTTATATCAAAAATTTTTCATATAAAATTTTATAACTTCCCAAATACAACTTTTCAATATCCAAACTTATCCTATTTGCTAATAATTTTTTCACATCTTTCTATATAATTATCTTATTTTTAGTTATTTCTATATAGCTACTCATAGAACTAATATATTTATTTTAACATTATTTTTTTATTCCTCATAATTTTCCCGATTATATTATATTATTTCTTCAAAAGTTTTATAACTTTCCAAATATACTATTATTCTCTTTACTTTTCATCATTTTACCTTGTTATATCACATCATTTTCTACTAATTTAAACTTTTTTACACCAACCATTTTTTGCTCAAAAGTTTTATCGCTTCTTAAATACACTTAAAATTTAAAAATTATCACATCTAATAAGAGAAATTAGATTAAATGTGTCTCCAGAAAGCAATAAAATTTTTAAATAAAAAAATTTTTGTGCAAAAGTAGTTGAAATAAAAAAAATGATGTAACATGATAAAAGTAACGATGAAAAATATAGAGAATAAAATTAAAATAAATATGTTAGTTATATAAAAATGAGAAAAACAGTTTTAATAAGAAAATATGATGAAATAATTAAAAAATAGAAAAGTTGTGAAAAATACTAAGTTTTAGGTGAAAAAGTTTTATTTAAAACAAAACCTGCTGAAAATAAATCAAACTTTAAAGTGGCGATTGAAAATATTTGAACAAATAAAAGATGAAAGTAAGTACGAAAAGATCATCCGCGGATGATGGATGGATAGACAAACCTAATCCCCAAAGCATTGTAGTAATCCGTCTCCTTCACCATCACAATCTCAGTCTGACCGCTTCCTTTTTTACAAACCTAATCTCACAAGAACAAGAATCTCTTTCCAACGTTGATCTTCTGATACTCTTTGTTTTGTTGCTTTCTACAAATGAAAAAAGCGGTGGCCAGCCGATAACATCGTCAGCGAAAAAAGGTGGAGTGGAAGAACAGTAGTTGTAGCAAGCCATCGGAGGAAGATGGATGCAGAAGAACAACATCTGGTCGGCGGAGGGGGGGACGGATTTGGGAGAACGGCGGGTCGTCGTCAGCATTAAGGCTGTCGTTGCAGTAAACGGGAGAACGGCTCGGTGAGAAGAGAATCGTGCCAGGGAGAAACGGATTTTGTGCAGCAGTGTGTCCCTCGCATCGAAAAAGTGTTTTTTAAAATTTCGGCCAGTCGTCGTGGGAAGTGACAAAAATTTTAGGATGCGGGTGGCCATAGACCCAAAATGTCATACCAATAACTTTTTATTCTTCTTAATTATTTTATTTTTTAATTATTTCTCCATATGTTCTTATACAACTATCAATACTATTTAATTATTTCTACACAATTACTCACACAACTAATCTATCTATTATGACTACATTATTTTTGCTCTTTATCATAGCCCTATCATATCACATCATTTTTTTCAAATTTAAAAACTTTTACGCAATAAACTTTATATCTAAAAATGTTATCACTTTACAAACACACTATTTAAAAGTTTTTTATTAACATATATTATATC
>JAXCLR010000073.1:5850015-5872408 GCA_035584095.1 Annona squamosa
ATCATGCCCCTAGACATTTGAACATCTATCATTGTTATCATCGACCGTGTTATTAAAAAATAAAATAATTACATAAGTGTGTTTACATACAAATAAACTTTATATCTAAAAATGTTATCACTTTACAAACACACTATTTAAAAGTTTTTTATTAACATATATTATATCTTAACTTATCTTACAATAAAGCTCTAAGACAATTCTGGCAAATTTTAAAAGGAATACCACAAATTCCCTAATATCAAGAAGGGAGACCTTAAGCGATAAATGTCAAAGAGAGACAAAGCTATCTCACGTAGAAGACCATAAATAAGAGAAAAAATCATGCCCCTAGACATTTGAACATCTATCATTGTTATCATCGACCGTGTTATTAAAAAATAAAATAATTACATAAGAAGATGTGAATAACGATTTAAAAATGAATAGTGAAAAAATTTTATGTTAAATAAACATGCCTCGATTTTCATATTATATTGTTTTTATATTATGGTCACCATAATAATATATAATTAGAACAAACAATAAGAATATACAATATTCATAAAACTAGTATCAATTCAAAAACATATTTACATGGCATGTTTACTTAATGTAAAAACTTTTCAAACAAAAAAGTTCCAATTTAGAACTTTTAGCTCTTTGCAATTATCTTATTTTTAATTATTTTTTCACATATTTATATATAACTAACTTACATTTCAAACATTTTTACATAATAACTCATACAACTATCGTATTTTTTATTAGTAATAATTTATCTATTTTAACATTATTCTATTTACTTCTCACTATTATCTATATCATATCACATCATTTTCTTATAATTCAATAATTTTTATACTAAAACATTTCATCGAAAAGCTATATCAGTTCCCAATTATATTCTTAATAAATTTAATTTTTGAAATTATATAAATAATTAGTTTTTATATTATGATATTAGATTTTAACTAGGATAAAATTAATGATATAAATGTTAAAATTAAATTATATTATACATTTTTCTAAAAGCTTCACAGGATCTTTGCTAATTATAAGGGATTACCCAAGTTTACCCAATCCCCAACTTTAACAATATATATAAAATTTAAATCTTAATATTATTTATAAAATTAAATTTTCAATCTATTTGTTAAAATTAGATTCAAACTAAGTTTTAGATTGGAATTCAAGTTTACAAAATTTTATTTAATTTAAAGATAAACGTTTAAAATTTTATATAAATGTAAAATAATACCAAATCATAGAAGAAAAAAGCAATACATAATTCAACGAACTATAGTAACACGTAATATATTTTTAGGAAAAATTAAACCTTTCAAAAAAGATAAAAAGGAAAGTTAATAAAATATAAGTAAATAATACAAATATAAAAATCGATATAAATGAAAATAATAAATTTATGTATAATATAATTGCAAAATGATAAACATGTATTCAAATATGAATATAAAAAATATTGCATAGATATTATGTATATAATATATTTTATAATGAATATAGAAATGGAAAAATCAGGCTCATATTTCTCGGGTTTGAGTTGCTTGAATGGTTAGATAATGGGAATGGACTTGGACTTCGATTGTATGTTTCCGGGAGTTGCATGCTCCTTGGCGCATACACCTATTTTTTTATTTTTTTGAAATTTTTTTTATAAAATTGTTAGCCCAAGTTTATTTAACACATGTATCAATTTTTACTATTTTTGGAGATTTTTAGATTTTTTTTTTTGAAAATCAATGACATTTTAGTAATTTAAAATTACTTAAAATGCGACTGATTTTTAAAAATAAAAAAAATATCTAAAATACTCCAAAAATGATAAAAATTTATCCAAAGATTAAATACAACTTGGTCTAACAATTTTATAAAAAAAAATTCAAAAAAATAATAAGTATATGCGCTAGGAGTATGCACCGCGGGAGCATACAATCAAAGTCCGAAGGAACCGGCCCGGACTTCGGGAGACGCGAGAGGATCGCAGAACCTCATGCGCGCGAGTACACACTCGTTCGAATTGGGCAAGGAAGTGTTGAAAGGTCAACTCGACGGCAGCAGAGATGGAAGACGGAAAAGCCTGGAACGGAGGGCGGGCCACGGAATACGGCAGTCGCCTTTCTTTCCGGAATCGCACGCGAAAACGACACACCGCACATGCGGCTGCAACGCTGGACGTGGTTTTCAAATTTTCATCAGGTTGATCTCTACCGTTCAAGCGATGGGCTGCACCGATGGTGAAACTCATGAAATCGAAATGAATATAACCGCCAACTACTGCCGCCGGATCATCTCGCCCACTTGGTAACCTGGGTGGCTGATAGGCAACCGGGGGATGTTTGGTAACACGTTACCATAGGCAACGGTGGGATGCCTCGGAAAAATTGTACAGTCGTCCTACTTTTTCAACACATCAGTAAATAATTCTTTTTTACTTTATTCTTTTAATTTTATCCCGACATTAAAATCATTTTCAACCGCCTTATTCACTCCAATTTTGCTATTGTCGTTTTATATCAATAATATGTTTTTCAAAATATTTCATTTTTCATTCTCCGCCACATCTCAGAATTCCACGCAATTTTATATTACCAAACAAGCTGTGGGATTCGTGTCCCCTCCTCAATTAAAGGGTATTTTATAATTTCCTTAGGTATGTAAGTTTTTACAATTTCTCCCTTGGAGTACACAGAGTATTTATAGATTTCCTTCATATGATGGTGTTTACGGAAAAAAATTTTGACCATGATATGTGAGTTATAAATATACTTGATTGTGATATCAGTTGTCGTGTTTGCATAAATATCATTAAAAACTAATACCGTCAAATGTTCTAAAAGTATATATTCAATGGTTCGTAATAAAAAGCACCTTTACATGACAAACTAGTGAAAATCTAGAGAACTCGAGTTTTGTAAATACAATCAAATTCAATTTAAACTTTCCATGAGTTCAAATTTCATATCCAAGTCCTAGTAAACAATATCTAATTGGATTGGCTAAGACCGAGTCATTGCAACCCAAGTTGCACCCTTAAAATTAACCTCTATTTTTTTCTCATTAACAAGCTTGGTTGGTTTTGACTAATGTTGTATTAATTTTAACAATCTTAATTTTTTATGTTTTTTAATCAATAATCATAGTTATTTTATTTTATATACTTAACACAACAATAAATTGTTGGGTTAATCTCAAATATACCCACAACATTTGCCCTTAATTACAAATATACCTACTAAGTCTGAAATCTTTCATAGCAACCGCTTACTTTGTCCTAAATATCAAATATACCCGAAAACTAACTGTCTATTAGTTCAATAACAAATGAAGTCTAATTGACATATTATAATGACAAAAGCGCACCTGTATTCACATAATATATGTTGTTCAATTTTTTTGTAGCTTTCACTATTAAACAAAATTTGTAACTTTTGTTCTTGTATAATCTAAGTGTGGTTTTTGAAAACTTATTGGAAGGGTTTTGCTAGTGTATTTGTGTAAAAGATTCCCTAGCATCCCTTTCCAACAATTTGTAATCACCGCCTCTGATGATCCATGGCAAATGCAACATCATTAGTGAAATTTCGATGACAACAGAAGATAACATGACCATTAGTGAAATTCCGGTGACAACAGAAGATAACATGGGTGATGGAAATGATGACACATTTAATAATCTAATTCATTATTAATCCAAAATCCATTCATAATTAGGAATCCAATTCCAAAATAAAAGAAAAAGAATCCAATTCAATATTAAAGATAGTAGCACAATCCAACGTGATGAAGAGCACCACTATGGAGGGCCCCTACTTGGAGATGGTGTCCTTGTAGAGGGCAATCGACCCTTCCATGCGCATAATTTTTTTCTACGCACAACCTAGCTCCTCGATGTACAGTACCTTCCAGCCTTCTTCCACCTTCACGTTCGCTGGTCTTATACTTATCACATCCATTGGATTTGATGCCACTGTCACCATGAATCTTGTCATGAAGCTCGTCATCACATGCATCCCTAACCCATCCTTCATCACTCCCTTCTCCACCATTCTTTTTGATTTGATCACACTATGTCAGCTACAACGCTGTCAACAACATTGCTCAGTTCACAATTAGGGACGAGCCCCGCTAGAGCCTTATCATGCTCTACTGCTTTGACATCCTTGTGATGGCAATCCAGCATGCTATGGTAGTTGTGGCACTGTTTTAAGGACAGTCGGTCGTTTGCTTGCATCTAATCCATGGTGATGTCGACTAGGTTGCTAATGGTAACACCAATTCCCCTCGACCATAAGGCTTGCAACGTTATTGCGGTGGAGGGCAATAGTGTCAAAGTCGTCGGATAAGATATTCTTAAATTTCGTTGGCTGTAATTTAAATCATGGCTATCAAACACCGTCGATGGACACCGCCTAGTGGAGCCCCAAAGCAGCCATAATTATGATTTGAAAGAGAAGGTGACACCAAAAACCACTTGCTTGCTAATGATTTAGGGCTTCAAAACTAGAACTTAAATTAGAGGGCTAATTTCATCATTTTGACAAAAGATTCACAACCAGAAAACATAGAGTTAGTTTTTGGGTATGTTTGATATTTAGGATAAAGTTAGTTGGTAGATATGAAAGATTTTAAATTTGATGGGTATATTTGCAATTAAGGGCAAATATTATGAGTATATTTGAAATTAGCTCATAATTTTGTTAGCCTCTACATTGAAGTGCTTTTTCAATCGAGAGTGTTTGGCATCAGGGATTGGTGGGAGTGGAATGCTTGTACAGATTTTTTTGGTTTTTTAACCAATAATCATAATTATTTTATTTTATGTACCTTGCAACAACCATAAATTTTGTTTTTTGTGCACCTCTCAATTGAGAGCGTTTGGCATTAGGGAATGGTGGAATGGGATGAATGTAGTTTACACCTTTATTCTTACTCAAATATTGTTATAATTTTTATATCCCAATTACTTAAATAATTTATTTTTTATTCTTATATTTCCATTACATTCTTATATTTCTTCGTAAAATTGCTCTACCGACGAGTGCGTCCTTCACTTTACTCATTTCATGTCATCGCGGCGCTTTTATTTATTTATTTATTAATTATTTTATTTTTTTGTGAAAATGTGCGCTTTTTCAAAAGTTATTACGTTCATTTAGACGTTCTTCTACCACTTCCAAAATAAGTAAACAACAGCCCCAGGTGGTGGAGCGCGCGCGCGCGACGGGCCGGCTTCCTCGCTCGTTTTGCCAGTCTCCATGGCTGCCAAGCAGAAAACAGCTGAGATTAAAATAAACTTATTTTTTAATGAATTTGAGAATGGATTTTTTCAAGCACTTCAATCCCCAGCGGAAGGTTCCGAGCACCCAATCACACTTTTCCGTTTATTTTGGACTGCCAATCTGACACGCAGCTATAGTTTCTTTTTCTTTTTTCGATTTATTTGCAATTTATAAACCAACATGAGTACTGTTGGCACTATACATCTGGACTACCGACTGCATTTCTCCCGTCCTTGCTGACAACGCGAGCATGTTTTCCACCGTCCGCAGTGGATCGAGGATTGCGTAAACGCTTCCATTTTGGGCTGGAGATGAAATGGGGAGGGGGGAATTAAAAAAAAAAAAAAAAAAAAAACGAAATTTGACACTCGATAAGTTGCATCACAGTGTTATAAAAACTAAATACGATAATTATAAAAAAAAATTAAAATAAAGACGATAATGATATGTGTGATGATGCAGATCTATTTGGCCTCGAATAATGAGAATATGATTAGGATGTCAGTTTCACAATCTAAGGATGTGGTTGGGTACAATAGAAACGGATTTTTCCCCTATATACCTGCTGCCTTTTGACCTTGATTCTAAAAATATTAATTATACTTTGAAAATCTCAAATATACTTACTTTGTTTACAATTAATCTAAAAAATACTCAATCCATGAGGTAACATCTTTAGTTAATATGTGAAATTATTAATTTATCCATTAAGTTTTAGATATAGGGTGTGTTTGGTTGGAGGTAAAATTTTTGATGAAAAATTTTTATAGTAGAAGTTATCAAATCAATAGAAAATGATGTAATATAATAAGAATAATGATGAGGAGTAAAGAGAATAAAGTTAAAATAGATAGGTTAGTTGTATGAGTAGTTGTGTAGAAATGATTGAAAAGTAGGGTAGTTTGTGTAGAAAAATGTGAAAAAATAATTAAAAAATAAAGTAATTATGGAGAGTGAAAAGTTTTAGATTGAAAAGTTTTCGTTGACATTTTTTTATCCTATCCAAACGCACCCATAATAAAATTTTAATTGTCATAACTCACTAATGCCTTAATTATACATGAGTACTAAATTTGAAGAGCTTTAATTTCATTTTCTTTCTATTTTATTTTATATTTTTGTTTTATACCATGGATATTTCAAGTATTTACAAAAATTTAACTAACAATTTGTAGTGAAATGAAATTTTTGATATCAACTACAAATGTTGTGAGTATATCCGAAATTTTGAAAACATAGTAAGTACATTTGAAAAAAACTCATAAAAATGTCAAATCAAAACTTTTCAAAATATGTTTAACAACAAAAATAAGGAAACTGATTTCATGCACCATAGTGTACTCAACTATAGTGCACCTGTGTGAATTTAATCTATTTTTTTATATGTTTTTGAAAATTTATAGAAAAAATTGTTAATCTAAATATATTTAACATATCTGTCACTTGCTATCTTTTTGAAGATTTTTATATATTTATTTTTTATTTTTAAAAATCAGCGACATTTTCAGTAATTTTAAATTAATAAAAAGTCACTGATTTAGAAAATTAAAAATAAATATATAAAATATCCAAAAATGATAAAACTAACAAATATGTTAAATACACTGAGATTAAAAATCATGTAAAATGTTTTCAAAAAATATAAAAATAGGTTAAATCCACCCAGGTGCATGAAACCAACTTCCTAAAAATAAAATATTAAGTTAAAACTTTTTACTTTTCATAATTATTGTATTTTTAATTATTTTTTATATTTTTACATACAACTAACATATTTTCTAATTATTTCTATATAGCTACCTATGTAACTAATCTATTTTTCTATATAACTACTCACGCAACTAATCTATTTATTTTAACTTTATTTTCATTGCTTTTTATTATTACTCCTAGTATATCACACTATTCTCCTTAAAGTCAAAAATTTCTATACTAAAAATTTTTATCTAAAAATTTTATCATTTTCTAGACACACCCTTAGGGTTTGTTTGAGAAGATTAAAAACTTTTATAAAACTGTAAAAGTTTTCGATGCAGGGAAGGCAGAGTAAAACACGTCAAATCACTTAGCTAATTGTCATTCACATGCGGTGCAAATTCAAATCTGTGCACCATACTCCATCGTTTTCAATTCACTGCATAGCTATTCCTCAATTGTATTTCAACCATATTCACCGATCAAGGGCACAATTAATGCTCCTGGCACAATTAATGAGCATCAATTGGCTGTGGATTAATGACCAAAAGTATGCGTCCTGTCAGGCAGTATTTAATGGAGACAGTTTTACATGCTATGAAAAATTGTCACCGAGTTTTCAACGGTCCTAAACAGCCCCTTAATGTAAAACTTTTTATTCTCTATAAGTGCTCTATTTTTTGAATTATTTATTCACATATTCTTATACTAATACTATACTTTTCAATTAATTCTACATTATTACCCATGTGAATAATTTATCTATTTTAATTTTATCTTCTTTATTCATCGTTATTACCTTTATCATATAATATTATTTTACACAATTTTAAAACTTGTATACATAATTCTTTTCATCCAAAAGTTTTATTACTTTTTAAACACATCTTAAATATCAATAAAATTCTTCAATTTATTACATAAGAGAGACTTATTCTACACATTTTTGAATAAGTACTTCATTATATCGTTTATTTAGAAAAGATGACAATAAAGAGCTTTACATTATTTACGGCATTTTTCAGATAGATTATTCTAAAACTTTTTTCCTTGGCTTCCTTATCATGCATGATTGCATGAACCATAAGAGATACGAAAACACATAGATAAATTCAAAGAATTTAGCAAGTATGATAACATAAAAATACATAACGATGATTGAGTTGTATTAGCAAAACACACGCATTAATGACTATCAAAGCAAACATTTGCGTGAAAAATACATGAAATTATTGAGTTAATGAATGGCATATAAATACACGCATTAATGATTATTAAATTTTTTTGCCAAATCTCTAATTCAACTCTCATAAAGTTAAAAACTCTATTTTAGAATTTTTATTGATTACACATAACAAGTGGTCGTCGAATTAAATCAACAATCTACCAAAAAATAAGGATTTTAGAAATTATAGTTATTAATTGTTTAGGGGTCAGTCATAATGCACTTTATTTCATTCTTATCTCACCTCTCTCTTACATTAGAGCCGGTTGAATCTTTCCGAATAAGTCCTTAGCATCATAAAAAACCAATGACGATTTCAAAAAAAATCACAACGTGTTTCAAAAACGCTTTAAAATGTGTTTGGAGATGACAATTAACACACACATATATGTATATATATATATATATATATATATATATGTTAATGAAGGTTAAATTAGGCATGCCTTAATAAGAAGAGAAGAAAGTAAAATCCATAAAAAGGGATGGTTTTAAGATGTGTATAGTTTCTTTTGAATTTTTAAACCAACTAGAATACCTATATTTTAAAACTGAAAAATATAAACACACATTCATAAATAATAAAACTTGGTTTATAAATTAAATATATTTATATTAATATTTTTATAAAAATAAAAAATAAAAAACCATCTGGTCTCATTTGCTCTCACACGTACATACATATGTATAAATAGATTTGGATTTTGATCCCATGAAGTCTACTGTAACTGGCCCAAATATATTTTTTTTTATTTTTCATAAAACTATTATTATAAAATTATTTAATCTACATGTCAAGTTTTGTGATTTGTTGAACTGTGTGTATATAGATTTGAATTTAAGGCCCTCGTAGGTATATAAATATAAAAAAACCCTTGAAGTATATAAAAAATATATATTTGGGCTAACTAAATGGTTGCTTTAGCACAAAGGCATTTACATAATCATGACCAAATACATTTTTTGCATAAGTATGATTAATAACTATTAGAAATGTTTTTTCCCTTCTAAAATGCTATAAATTGTTTTATAGTATTTTGTTGCCTTTTCCATGTTGAATACAACAACTAAATGGATTTTTATGATAATTTTTTATTTCATACTATTAATAAAGTTAGTTATTTGTTTAGTTGCCTATAAATTGGATAACAAGTTACTATATAAGATCCACAATAGGAATGAAAATAAGTTGAGTGAACTCGCAACCCATCTAATTCACGTAGGAATTTTCATCTAGTGGGGTGGGCTATGATTTAAGATTTATTCTTAAATTATAGAAGTTGGGCAGGTTGACCATGTTCTAACTCTAAATTAATTTTATAAATTATATGACTTGTTTGTGTGAATACAATTTTGTTGGATATATGTAATTAATTTTATGATTTATTAATGTAGTTCATGTGAATGTGCATTTAATTTTATAATTTGTCTATATGGGTAATTTTTAAATTTTTAATTGCATATATGTTATTCAAGTTATGTCTTCCACATGATTTATCGGTGAAATAAGAAAATTATCAATGTTATTTATACATTTAAAGAATGAATATTATTATTTTATAATTTAACAAATTCAATTGTAATTCAAAATTCTATATTTATGTTATTTTATTGAAAGTTGATATACATATTTAATAAGGTCAAGTTGCAAACAAAATTATTAAAAAATGTTAACTATTGCCTTATTACTTTACTAAATAGTAAAATCTTAAATCTTTGAGATATAATCTAATGCAGACATATTGCATCATAATTACGGTGTAGACTGTAGTCTATTGCAAAATGGGTCTCACGTGTATTAAAATGTAACAATATTTTAAATAATCATTTATTTATATAAAAACATATTTTTGTCGGTTTAGATGTTAAAAATATAACTTTAAAATTGATATTTACATTAGACTATTTTTATGCATTGATTTTGTGCTGTTTTCAAATGAGTCCCATATATAAGTTTGATTTAGATGAAAATTAGTATGATTTTAAAGTAAATAATTCTAAATACAATTGGTAGGATAAATATTGATTTCATCATAAGGCGAGGCCAATTTCTCGTGGATTGCACTATGATTATGGTATAGTCCATTTACACTTGATTAAAATTCTAAATTTTTTAACTTTTAAATGTATTATAGATGTGACTTTTGACATCCGTATAAATTATTAAAATTCCCACACTTAAAATCTTTTTTTTTTTCAACGCAACCCATTGTTCAAATATCGATATGAAACTAACCTGAAATTTATGACAGTGCCCGTTAAAAAATGTAAAGGTCGAAGGGATCTTATTCATATAAAAAGTCGAATTAAAGTTGGGTAAGGTTGTGCAAGCTCTAACCTTCCTCAAATTTTCATTCACAATCGACACCCTTTAAAATGTGTTGACACACCAATATGAGTCAACACATAATATTATCCAATAAAAGATGTGTTTGGTTGGAAGTAAAACTTTTGATGAAAAGTTTTTAGAGTAAAAGTTATCAAATCAATATAAAGTGATGTGATATAATAGGAGTAATGATGAGGAGTAAAAAGAATAAAGTTAAAATAGATAGGTTAGTTGTATGGGTAGTTGTGTAGAAATGATTGAAAAGTAGGGTAGTTTGTACAGAAAAATGTGAAAAAATAATTAAAAAATAGAATAATTATGGAGATTGAAAAGTTTTAGTTGACATTTTTTTACCCTAAACAAACACACCTAAAATCGAAAAGTTTGCAAAAATGTCATTTTTATATTTTTATCGTTAGCTTTTCAAAACTATTTTGTCGCGGATATGATGGAGACAAGACGAACAAGCACACTTTGGATTACTGGATATGATAATATGATGGCGTTGCAAGATTAGCTTCAAAGTGCTTCCTTTCTTTATTAGGCTGAATCGATCACCACCACTAAAGAGTCAAGGCGGGAAATACGCGAAGCGTGCCATTGTCCAGTGTGCATCAGCGTGTCTTTTTTTTTTTTTTGGTATACACACGCCATATGACATTTATTATTATAATTAAGGAAGAAATTTTTTATAAATGCCTTCACATTAAAAAAGAATATGTAAAATACTCTCCTCAACGGGAAGCAACAAAACTCCACGGCACGTGCGTGGAGGTTCGAACTCACGACTACGAATAGAGTCATGCACACCCTCCGTCGTACCCAAGGAGAGGCCCGGTGGCGGGCATCAGCGTGTCTTGGACGAGCCGAACGACGACAGCCACTCCTTGTTCCAATTTCGAACGCAGTTCACACGCGCCTTAGTAAGATGTGCACGTGTGGAATCATAACAGACAAAATTCACGCTGTACATGCTTTTTTGTCATCCAAATTCCAAACTGAAAATGAAAAAATAATTAATAATAACAAATCTCACTTCAAATTCCTTCAAAGATGACTCAACAAGAGAGGACTTTTCGGTTCCAACGAATCAACGATACAGATTGGATGATCTCATGATTCAAAAAACCTTCTATGTCTGATATAAGAGGCCCAAAAAGAAGGGCCCACTTAACTGACGGTTCAGATTTTCTATCCGTCAATAGGATGGAACGTGGTTGGCTGGCCCGAACCCAATCATCTCTCAAGCGTGTCACACCTACAACATCGGCACGGATATTCCATTTGGTAAACCGTCCTCTAATCTCAATTCAGTGCGCGACTTTCCATCATTTTCTGGATAACTATTCTCAAAGCATCCAACACTGTCGCATATATTTAGTTATTTACTGATGTGTATTCAGATTTGAAAAATTTTAATTATTACTTAAGAAAAAACCTCTTTATAACGTAAGTATTTTATTCTTATTCTTTTTGAATTATAATCGTCTTCTGAGATGAACAATATGATTAAAAATTCTATAAGAAAACATCAGAGAAACAAAACAAAGTATTCTATGAAAAATAACGGTTCAGATTCCTCGAAACATTAGTCGAGATTTTTATATTTTATCGCGCGCGTGTATGTTTATAGTGGGTTCTGCGTTGTTGTTGTTTTTATTATTCAAATGATGGTAGACGGTCTGCTCCGAATCCAGTCCTTCCTTACCCTAAATCGCACCCTCGGAGACCACACACGCCCGCCCCGCCTCGCCTCGCCTCGCCTCGCCTCCGCCTCCAACGCGTCAGACAGAAATGCCATCTGTCGCACCGGAACAGACGCATCAGCAGCCGCTGCTGTAAGAATCCTGAGGCAGGTCGCATACATGGAAAGGGAGAAGAACCCCAGCAAAACCCCCTATCAAAACCCAAACCCTCACCACCGCCTCCATCTCCCGCCCCACGGCCGCCCCATGGACAACCGTCCGTCATCGGACCCGCCCCTCCCGTCCGACTCGTCTCAGCAGTCCTCCTTCTACCCGGAAATCGTGGTCTTCCGCGACTCTGACTCGTCCGACTCGGACGCCCCCAACGCAAACACCGCAGCGACCACCGCCATCGCCGCCAAACCCTCCTCCGGCTCACCCCGCGCCTCCGCGCCCCACGTTAACCCGGAGCCTCACATCTCCTCCCAATTCTACACCTTCAATCGCGAATCCCACGCACTGATGGTGCAGTGCATTCTGGAGTGTCGATTGGCGAGCCCGGAGGAGATCCGACGGGCGACGCCGCGCGAGGTGCTGCGATCGTGGCGTCTGGTGTGGAAAGACCGGAACGAGGACACGGCGTATGTGACGGCTTGGAAGCGGATTCAGGACAAGCTGAACGCCCACGTCGACGCCCACGGCAACCAAATCCTCTACTTCAAGAACAACTCCCAGCAATACGTGTCGCACGTGGAACAGTGGCAGGACATCGTCATGAGCTTCCACGGCGACGCCGACCTCCGTCATCTCGGCCTCAAAGACACCGTCGAGCGGATCAAGCAGGTCTGGACTGTTGGGGCCAAATTCTACGGCATTCCCGAGTCCTTCATCCGCGTCTGCGTCGCCGCTTGCCCCGTCTGCTCCGACACGTCCTCTGGCGGCGCCGGCTCCGGCGCTGCTGGCCAGCGGACCAAGCGCCGGCGGTTCGAATACACGGAGTCCTTCGATGTGCCAGCACGCGACGTGCCGCAGAAGCTGCAGCAGCTCGCGGCGAAGCATAAGGTTGTGCTCTGCATCCGGCAGAAGTACATTAGGTATAAGCCATTCATGGCCGAGGTGAAGGATTATGCTTGCCACCGTGCTGGGGAGCCTGCGTCGGTGGCCGCGGCGAAGAAGCCTCGGGCGTTGAAGCGGGAGCCTTACGCATCGAAGAGATGTGGATGTGGGTTCCGAATTAGGGCTATTGTTCCAATTGCGAATTACAATGAAAAGGACAAGACTTTCGTATATCAGGAGGAAGGGACGGCTGTTTTCAAGCTGTATGCTGTGCATTCCGGGCATGAGCCTGGGCCGCTTGACGGGAACGCGAGGATTATACATAGGGTGGTCGGGCACAAGCCAGGGTTCGATCAGGATACGGTTTATGGTATCGACGGTGATGTGGAGTCGGATGGGTTTGGATTGATGGGCAAAGATGAGAGTAATTTGCAGCTCACGGTTCTGCAACAGGTGCAGGAGCTACAAGCTGAAGTCGGGGCCGTGGAAGGGAAAGTCATGAAATTGCCAAGGGAAATTTTGAGCTTGATGTCGAGAGAATTGTCAGATATCTTGAGTAGGGTCAGGAGTATGAGTGAAGATGCTTCAAGGTGTATTGGGGAAGAAGCAACAAGATCATCTGGGCTATTACTTGAGAAGCAGCATTCAGATGAGGTGTTGGTGGATGGCGGTCTTGCTCACTGGGTCGACCCACACCATGATCAGATTTATGGTGATGGGAAGGAGCCTGAGCTGATGGATGACGAGGAAGATGCATTTGAACGGTCGCTTGGGGATATGCCACCATGGGACAGGTGTAGAGATAGGAAGGATCTTATGAGGGATAACAGCAAATCAGACAAGTGGCTGAAAGACTTCGATGAAAAAAGCATCCTCAATTGCGAGGATTCAAAGCTGATAAAGCCCATGAGGCACGACGGGACGATCGTCACAGATGCAAGTCTTGTTGGGATGCAGGTGGATAGTTTCTACCCAGATAATCCAAAATGGTATGACTCCCCTTGTGGTTTGGATACTGGTGCAGATTGTGGGGATGGTGCATTTCGGCATGGTGAAATTGTGTAGAGTATTATAATCATTGCCACCAATGTTACTCAAAACATGGGGCTGTTGTCATTGTGTCAACAGTGGAAGTGGAGTTGTAAATTGTGAATACACCAGTAGAATTGTAGCATGTGTCATTGACTGTATCATGGTTCTTTAACGTAACCCTTGTGGAATTTTCTTCATAGAATACCTTTCATTACACTTTTAACATAGTTTTTTGGCTTGGCATTTTGGTCATCTGCTTGTTTTATGTGGCTAGATTGTATGTTTTCCTCTCTCCTACTCTATAATTTTTTTTTTTCAATCAAGATTGCTTGTTCACACCTTATCATTTATGAGTTTTTTCTATCCGGTTTGATTAGTCCTGTAGATGGATATTATGTGTATGGAATAATAGTTGCTAGCTTATCTTATGAACTATATGTCTAAATTTCAGGATTGTTTCAGTCATCCAGATATTGCTAGATACTATATTAATGAGACCATAATTGCAATTTATCTGCCTGGCTTATTGTGCAAACAGCAAATATGCTTCTGTTTTTCATTAGATGACCAAGATCTTCTGATTTATGAGCGAGCTTCCATATAGTTTTGTGCATCTGTGAGGCAGAAAAAGGTAAACGCAGTGTACCATCCGCTTTTTTTTTTGTGAAATGTGCTATCAACTTTATGTGGGCTGGAAGGTTTTCCATGCGCATACTGCATTTTTATTCTGTATGTCACAAATACTGTCTAATATTTATCCATTGCTTCTATTTTGTGTCTTTCATGGCCCGTATGGGCTTCTTCCTTTGTATTGTTGAAGCAACCAGATTTGAAGAGTTTAATGATTTTCTGGATAACAGGAGTTTAGGCAGAACATACAACAAGAATTGACAGTTCAAGCAAGTTGCTTTTGTTGGATGTGACTCCATAGTCCGAATGTAAACTGTATCGGCCAGAAAGGAAAACTTTCTGTTATCTTGTATTCACCCCTCTTTTTTGTATTATAATTTCCTCAAATGACTTGAGATGAATGACAGAGGTATTCTAAGCATGTAACTGATTCTTATAAACTTTTTGATTCATTGTATTGCATCCTTCTATCTATTTGAATTGGTAGTGATGTCCTTTTGTTACAAGGATCTAAGTATCAGTACTGGTTTTCTTATCTTTCCCACCCTTCGAAAAGACAGAAAATTACCAAAAAATTTGTACTGATTTTTCCTGCATTCATTATATTTTACTTTACAATTGTGAATGTTCTCAATTTTGGTTCTTTGTGGTCTTTCCTGCTATGTTTGGTAAAAACTCCAAATAGGGAGCATATCCATCAATAAATGATAATTTATTGTAAAATCGATGAATTTCCAAATTTGTTGCCAATTTTGGTTGTCAATATTGAAGCATACTTTTGGGCATGGAGGCCTTAGACTCAGCTGTTGCCAGAAGAATGGTTTGATAAACTAACTTCAAAACGAAACGAAAAAGAACGAATAAAAAGAAGAATGGTCCTGTTTACAACAGGATAGATAATTGAAGACACTTAATTACTCCGGTGAGGAATCTGTGGGTTTTGGGACTCTTTAGTTGTAGAATGTAGAATGTCGAAATTGATATTATGCAAACTGATAGGAGTGGAGGGACAACAGGAAGGGAGAGCTTAATGTAGGATCGGCAGTAGCCCTAATCTTCTTGTAACCATCCCAGCGACTGTCTGCCACCAGGATCCAGTTCTTGAATGATCTGTGGACAGGCAGTTCGCTGCTTGTAATTGTTTGTAACTGGTTGTTTGCAATAGAAATATCTGTTGATTGATCTAGTTCATATCACAAATGCTCATGGAATTCCTCACATAGCCAGTGAGTTTATAAATTAATTAATTTTTTATTTCATGCGTTAATACATGGAGCGTGGACATTATAATTTCAAGGGGCATTGGAGGTTGAAATATGGCATCATCTGTAAAAGCGGTTGTGGAGGTTTGATGATTTGTAAGTCTTTACTGTTGATGACAGCTTACAAAATGGATGATGTGAGCATTTGTTTTAGAGTTTTTAGCAATTGGAATGTGGTGATGAAGGTGTAGTGTTGTTATTCATGAGGCATGACTTCTTTTGAGAAGGTTTTCTTGTAATATTCTTGGTAATATGCTGGTATTGTACCATATTTTATGCTTCACTCTAAATTATCTGACTTCAAGGTGCTGTAATGTTCTCCAGAATTTTTTTTTTTTTTTTTGTGGTTGCATTTTCAGTGAAATTTTAGGGATAGAAACTAGCTGGATTCACTCATTTCTCGACTACTTTGAAGATGGGATTTTTTGTGCCTGCTTTTGTTAACGGTCCCCCACCACTCTTATTTTTGGTAGTTGCTGCTGTATGGATGCTGATGCTTGTGGTGCTTTGCATGTCTTTCTGTTGAACTGTGGCTGGAAGATTTGTGCCTCTCTCATTTCATAATTGTTGCGTTATATGCTAACTTAAGAGACAATCCACATCCTTTTGCACCATTGGTAGATATGGCCAGTTTCATGTTGCTGCTTTTGCAAAACTAGGGGATGATACTGACATGTGATTAGGGAGATATGATCATCTTGGATGGTGCTAGAGTAATGGGAGAGGGATGATCAGACGTGCATGAAATTGACATGTGAGGTAACAGCAAGAATAAATAATATGCAGGAAGTGGTTATTGAAGAATTTGATGTATGCATGGGAGAGGAATAAGTGAGATTGGGGATTGTATGTGCACCAACCTAGATGAGAAGCCTTTACCTATCTTTTTCCACCTAGTATCAAATTTAGAAAGGGCAGCTGATGGACGCAGGATTGGAGAAGTAAGCTGCAGGCTTGCTCAGAAACATTTCCAGTGTAACTGAAGGGAGAAAATCCTATACGTTGGGAGTTAGTTTCCTCAAAGAGAAGTTTATTCCATTTATCAGAAGAAAGAGTTTCAAAAGCAAACATGGATTTCAGAAAAAAAGAGAAGTTTATAGTGGATTTCATTAGCATGGATTGTTGATGAAGTTATGACCTCTGAACACCTTTAATAAGCATGCTTACCTCTACGATGCTTGTTTCATGCATGAGAAGGGCAATGAAGCCATGCTTTTTACCTAATTGAGCACTATGGCAGCTCTGAACATTTCTGAATCTCAGATAGATCTAGTTTCATTTTTCTCACATGCAAAAACCATTTGAGGAGGCAAACAGAGGATCTTCCCATGAAGAGCTGGTATCTTCAGAAAGTGTTTTTTATTGGACTTTTTTTGGTTGACAGATGGAGATAATATAACAACAATAACAACAACAACAACACTAGTTCTGTCAGAAATTGTAGTAGAAAGGTGAATCCTGCCTGCATTAGGAAAATTAGAGCCAACAACAGCTGTGAAATTATGGATAAAGATGATAATAGGAGAGACCAATTTCTGATGAAGAGATAAGGATGGCAGAGCATTGAAGCTGTGGTTATGTGCATGTGATAACTTGTTCTGGAAGACAACCTTGGACTTTGGCTACTTTGTTCGGTTCCTACTTGTCCTACCTTATCATTCATCATTTGGTGTCTCGCGTCACCTATTAAATGGCCACCCGGCTTGTTTGTTCTTTCCCCCTCTTCCTCCTGTATCATTCATCATTTGGTGTCTTGAGTTGCCTATTAAATGGCCACCATCTCCCACTCTCATTCATGGTACTCATCCACAATGCAACTGCCTGTGATGCTGAACTTCGAATCTTGCTCATATAAGATGGGGCTTCTTTGTATTCCTCATTCTCTGATGCACTGGAAGCTGATAATCATCCAAGCTTATTACAAGGTCGGTTTGATTCTTTTTGCTAGTCTTACTTATGATTTGGTCATCTAAGCAGTTGGATACTTTTTGCCAGTGTTACCATTTGGCTCATTTACTTTCTGCCGGTGTCTAACACACTTACCACAAGTTCATTTGATATTTCTTGCCAGTGTAGCCATTTGGCTTAGCATCTATTTCAAAATCTAGGGTAACGATTTCCTATTGATTGCTGCACTTTGTTTTCCATTCGGTGTTGCTGTTCTGATTTTAATAAGATATTAATAATGCGGTCGTAACAAATCAAAATAATGATGATGATGATGATGTGGTTATATGTCCTAAAAAGTTACAAGCTGCTTGGTGTGTTACCTTCGACTGTGAGGGGTTGGACTCTCAACCGGTTGTTATGGTTCTTTTGCAAGTGGGATAATTACTTTGAGATGGAAGTGCCTTTACTCTCATGTGGAATTGTCAATCTGATCTGTGGCTAGGTTCTCTCTTGGTGGTTGCTGACACTTCGTTACAGAGACTGATTCCAATCCAGGTATGTCTTGAGTCATCTACTATGGCTCTGGGCCCAAAAATTTCTTTTTAATTCGTTCCCGATTAATTCACTTTTTTGGTTCAAGAAGCAATAGCCCAAGACGATGATGGGTGGCTTTGTCGAAGTGTAAATTTTGGTGTCAGCATTTACAATTTGAACCATTAGTTTAAGAGCAATACATATGGTAGCAGCTGTTCTTTGTTGGAACGATTTTTGCTTCTTGATGATCCTTGCAAGGCTAGTGGTGCGAGTTACATTTCTGACCTCTATTAGTGACGGCAAATGAGATGAAGTGGAACATTGGCATTTTGCCGCATTTAGCAGAAAACCTTTTAAGATTGGGAAGCATGCCGTGGATTTATCTATTATTAGGGAAATTTTCATATGCACATGAAATTTTTTCCGGTAATTCCTTATATACCTGTATATTTTATTAACAATTCCTTTCATACGTATGAATTTTTTTCAAAATTCCCCCTTTATTCATGTCATTCGGATGAGTAGAAACTACCGTCACCACACTGGGAGAATGACTAATGTACCCCTGCTGTGTTGTTTCATGGATGGATGGAGCACGCCACGAGGGTCATAGCCTCGTAGTAACCCTCTCTCCCTGCAGAGAGAGGTTACGGGTTCGAAACCCTCCTCGGTGAGCGGTTTTTTTACAAGAAGTTCCTCCCAAGTAATGATCCCTGAGTTGTGGGGGGTTCTATAATTCTCTCAGTAGGGGAGTTTCATATAAATTTCCTGTAGTAGTAGGGGTTGTAAAAAAAATTCTCTCATGTTGTGAGGGGGTTACAAATGTCCTTGATTGTAAGATTAGGATGGTAAGATTTCTTTGTCATCATGTATAAAATCCCAATTAAAAAAATGGATGGATGGATCACGAATGCGAGTGCACTAGCAGAACGCCATACCCAATCCTTCTTTGAGCTATTTGCCGCTCGTCGGCATCGGCAGGCCTTCAACTACCGCCTAAAAAGTCAGCCCGTACTTCTAATCTCTAATTCTAGCGGACTTAGGGTGTGTTTGGCAATTTAAAAAAATTGTCAAATTAAAACTTTTCAATTTAAAACTTTTCACTCTCCATAACTATTTTTTTTTTAATTATTTTTTACATATATTTCTATACAACAACCTTACTTTTCAATTATTTCTACACAACTACCAATACAACTAACCTATTTATTTTAATTTTATTCACTTTATTCCTTATTATTACTTCTACACTATCATATCATTTTCTATTCATTTGACAATTTTTACATACAAATCTTTTCATCAAAAGTTTTATAACTTTCTAGACACACCTTAAGGAAGTAATTTGTCGCTGCAATGGCTTCCAACCCCGATGACATCATCTTGCCGGCGCTTAGATGAACCGCCTTCATGTCCAACGTCTCCTCTAAATACGGCCAAATCGCTTGCCACTAACGGCGAGAACCACCAGATGCCGCTAATCTCCAACACCAGTCATCTCCACTCAGGCTCAAATCTCGGTCGCCGGTGCTGCCGAATCCGATCTCCAAACGCCCAATTATGGTTGTGAAAGTCCCCATCCAGCTTCGTCATCACGAACGATGAATGTGGTGTTTAAAGTTTCAACCAGCCGTAGCACCACCATCTACATGCTCCAAAGTCCAAACATGGCTGCTATCAACCATGCCTGTCCAACCCTTTACCTTTCTCCATCGTTAGGAAAGTCGCCACCACTCGTAGCCGCTCATCACGCCCACTGCCTCCATTGGATTCGAGCTTCTCTTCTCCAAAATCCGCCATTGAATTTTGGAGGGGTAAGCTGGACATTTAGAAAAATATTAACAATAAAAAAACTTCAAAAACTTAAACGTGGCTGACGAAACCCTAGCGGAATGGGTATACAGGAAATTGCTGGGAAAATTCCTGAATATAGAAGAAATCATTCAAATATATGGGTATAAAAGGAATTAATCACTATTTATGAGCATATTTGGAAATTTCCCTTATTGTTATTATTTCTTACCTGTGTTTTCAATGGTTGGGTATGCCAGATCCACTTGGTGTTTCCCTTCTGTAATTGCAATTGGCGCTCAGAATTCGTAAATTTGAGGAGCCAACTTCGGCAGGTGTGGCCGTTTATTGTTGATGGTCTTTTGTGATTGTTGGCAGCGTGACAGAAATTCAAGCTGTGAGAGCCATCTGTAACAGTAATCCAGTCTTGTGGAGGGTTTCTGTTCTCTGTGTATGGCAGTTAGTCGATTGGAGATGACAGCAACCACTTAAATGAGAGTCTCTATTTATTGTTTTTGTCTCGTGGTAAATAAATTTTTCTGTTGCACTGACGTAGATTGCTCGTGTTTTAGTAATTTCTGAAATGCTCGATTGTTTTATGATTCTACTAGCAAGTTCAGACCATTATGACTTTTCTGAGGAGAAATGTCTGAAAAATGCGATGAGGAGCGTAGCCTAGTTAGATGGTACCTTGGCCTCTGTCAGAATTATAACTCACGATCGATTTGAAAGGGCGAACGTCTGTCTCGCTGCGTTCTGGTCACGAAATGGCTGCAGCCTGCGTGAAGCGATATATTCGCGGGTGTGTGAGAGAATAAATAAAATTTTTCCAAAAATTTTGGAGAATAAAAGTTGTCAAATGATACGATAGGAGTAATGATGAAGAGTAAAGATGATAAAATTAAAATAAATAGGTTATTTGTATGGATAATTGTGTAAAAATAATTGAAAAGTAGGGTAGTTGTGTAGGAAAATGTGAAAAAATGATAAAAAATAATAATAATAATTGTAGAAAGTTAAAAATTTTAAATTAAAAAGTTTTAACTTAATATTGTATACCTACTACCAAACACACCCTACTTTTCTATGGGTCATGCTAACATGCCGTTAGTTGCTGGAAGCCCGGAAACCTGATTTTAATTTTTTTTCCCCATATGTGTGCCCAAATAGAATTGATTGATAAACCGAATCCCACATTCTTATATGTTTTAAGCATTTTTATTTTTGAAAATCAAATATGTATGTACTTTTAAAACATAAAAAAAATATATAAAAAATCTAAAAAATGCTATGTTGCAGTTAGCCTCATGGTAAACCCTTTAAATATATGTAAACAGTACTAATTCAATGCTTAAGCATAAGGCTCCTTCTTACCTTTAGTTTAATTTAAAATAAATCATTTATTGTGTTTAACATATCTTGTTTTATCACGTTACAGAAAATAATTTTCATTAGAGATTAATATCTTCTAAAAAATGTGTTTTTTTAAAAATTATATCAGGGAAGGGTCGAACCCTTGCCAGATTAATGTGTAACATCGACTATGCCCCTTTTTTTTTTAAAAAAAAAAATCTTTTGAGAGTAAATATAAAATTATTAAAAATTTTGAAAATATATATTATATATAATATATAAAAGTTTATAACAGATGTAGTTTTCTAGGAATCATAAATGAATTTAATGAATAAACATGGTAAATAGTAATGGATTTTAAAAATATTTTAAAAGTAGAAAAACCAAGGGAAGGCATTTAGCATCTATGTTTCCAGTAAGCATGAAATTAGTCCTTATATACATATGTAATGATTTCGTTAGCCCAAAATGAAAAATATTAGCCTTGGTGTATTTCATCCAATCCTGAATTTTATAATTTTTAGATACGTATATATATATATATATATATATATTTATTTATTTATAAATTACCAAAATCAGCAGTTTTGGTTAAGTTCTGGTATCACATTGCTTTATAGTAAAGATCG
>JAXCLR010000073.1:5901001-5913701 GCA_035584095.1 Annona squamosa
GGAGTTTTTGGGACCACAGCGGGAAATGGCTTCGGAGGTGATAGTGAGAACCCCGATAAAAATAATACCGTGACCGGCACGTTGGCACGTGTCTTCCATCGCTAGAGCTGGACGTCATTCAGCCATCTCCGGACAGCTGGATATCTTCTTCAACGCCTTCAGGGGCCGCCTCGTCAGCATACTTGACAAGACACGTGGCTTCCAAGTGGGTTGGAACTGGGCTGCCGTCACCCTGCACGCTTGGAATAGTGGGAAGATGAAAGTCGTGTTCCAAACGATTCCCAGGCGATTTATCTGGACCGTTCAAGTAAGACGTCTCTGTATTGGGAAGTATAATTTGTGGCATGGTATCAAAGAAAAACGTAAGCTAAAAATAATTAAAATAAAACAGTAAATCCTGGGTCGACGCTATAATAAATTCTACTTAAAGTAACTAGTTTTCTGGTTATATATAATTGGAGTGTTTCATAATAAGTAAAATTTTTTATCTAAAGTTTTTTCAATTTAAAATTTCTTACGCTTTACAATTATTTTATTTTAAATTATTTTTTCACATCTTTTTACACGATTATCGTACTTTTCAATAATTTTTACACAGTTATCTATACGACTAACTTATCTATTTACTAATAAAAAATTTATTTATTTGAACTTTAATTTTTTTATTCTTTATTATTATTCCTATCATGTTACATTATTTTCTATCAATTTAATAACTTTTACATAAAAAACTTTTCATCTAAAAATTTGATCACTTCCCAAGCACATCCAAAATATATTTTATGGATTAAAAATATTTTGGACATAATTAATTATTTAACTATAAATAATTAGTTGTTTTTGAGTGATTATATTTGGTTAAATATTTACCAATTTTTATATCAAATGCAACCAAAAATACATCTAAAATAGTCAGTAAAAATTTGCTGCATTTTATCCAACGTAGCTGAATTAAAATTCTTGACCACGTTTACTATATTTTCTTATATTGTGAGAACTATCTCATAAATTTTGTATTAAAAACACAGTGATGATGAAAAAATAAGTAAAATAACTGCGATTAATATGGAGTTCAGTAATACTATAGCAGTAAAATGAAGGAATAAATATCTGTGAGACTTCCATGCAATTCCATCCACGCAGCTCCTTAGAAATAAGGTGCTGCCATGATTTTAATATTCGTATGTGAATGGATCATATCACGGAACGGCTGGCGACAATTGGACCTGCCACCACGACCCACGATGTTTTTTTGTGAGGATTGAAAAACTTCAACGCTACGAAAATGGACAAGGATCCAATTACTGCACAACCGACTTGCGGCAAACTTGTGATACAATCTTTTTCATGCAATCCACTTTTGTGGAACGTGCTCATTTTACAGGTGGGCCACCTCACAGCACCCACGGATTAAATTACAAAGAAAGAAATGGGGGAGGGATGCAAATGCTACTAGAACCTTGAGCATTATTCTCGTGGCGTATGCTTCTAATGCAATCAATCTCGCACATTAATAAAATGCCCTGCTTCAATCCATATCATGCCATGCCCAACACGAGGCGAGCCTAACGATCATGCGATTTTCACTCTTTTTGAGAAGAATAAACAAACAGACCATGATAAACACTTCCCATAATTTTCATCAACAAACAGACAATGATAAACACTTCCCATAATCTTCATAATCTAATTTGCTTTTTTTTTTTTTTGGAATAATAATCTTCCAACAGGTATAAATTCGCGGACAAAATTAAGAAACATTATTTCAGAATAAAAATTGATGCTCTGGTGGAACGCAACAGGTCATAAATTACATACGCAGGCAGGCAATTCCAGATTGCACACGTGGCCGTACAGCGGCTCATGAACCACACCCTGCGAGGATCCTTCGCACCAAATCTCACCCACCTCACGGAAGTCCCTTCTCTTACCTTCCTCTTTTATAATATTACCCGGCCGTGGGATGTACGTACGTGTGCGGTTGAAGGAGAGACGAAAGAAGAAGTCCGACCCTTGAACCTTCCGTTGCCCAAGTGCTTTTTTTTTTTTTTCATAATTATTTTAGTCACCGCCTAAGAGATCAACATGGTCCATCATGGTCTATGCCTGATCATAGTCCATGGGACGAAATTTCAGCAACATCTATTCAAGGAAGTAAGCCCTATTAAGCTAAAGATTCTTCTAGGGAAATGTTATACTTATATCTAACGTGCTGGGATTTCAATTTTCTGATTAATTGCCCCCCTTTTCTCCATTGCACCGTAGCATGTCTAGCACGAGAATATGACAATCGGGATGGACGGAAACTCAACGTTTAGGTGGCGCTTCACGTTTTGAGCACCCCAGCGATTCTACATCGATAAATTAGCTGTAACGTAGGGACCTCATACCCTGCGTGCTAATTTCCATTTCTCTCCTGACACGCTTCGCACGGAGATTGCAACACCTCAGGATCTATGCGGACTCCACGATGGCTGGGCGGCAAATGTAATTTTACAAGCATCTTAATATCCCAACGACGTGAATATGTACGTTTTATTGCATCCAGTAGAAGCATACAAAAAGGAAAATAATATTCCAGGTCGCAAAATAGAGATGTGATTGCAGATGGAATAAAACCGTACTGTATTTTCCGTTGTACACCCAGCAAATCCTCACAGCGAGAAGAGGAGACGGCTTAAACTTTCACGTGATTAATCGATTGGCCGGGGCCAGTAGTGGTTTCGAAGGAGGCGGCAACTTTTGAGCCACCCATGCGGCGGCGGCAAAAGTCATTTAAGTCGCCAGTAAGGGGTGCCGCCGGGGTGATGGTTAATACGCTGAAGTTCGTTACAGGCAGCTGGAGCGATCAGGCGCCGACACATGCAGCTGGGGCGACACCATGATTCGATTCTATAGCGGCTGCGGCAACAGCAGAAGCACATCTCTCTACCCGTGCTTAGCTGACAAGCCACAATCCCCCACCTTCTCAGTCATGACACGCGGACAGATCCCCTGTCGTCCACGACGAATCCCCCAACCACCCCCTCCCATTCACCTCTCTAATACCAGCCAGAGCGACATTGAGTCGATCGCAAGCAAAGTAGCTTAGGTGGCCTCCTAGCTGGAACGGACCATTACCACCAACCGGACTGGAACTGAAACCGATACTTGCGTTTTATAACTAATTCCTCCGTCCATGACGTTTCAAATATTGTTCTTAAGAAAACAATTTATACGAGTGTATATTTCCATTTGTTAAAATATGCTAAAATTTTAATCGACAAGGTCCACCCAGTTTTGTTTTGTTTTTTTTTTTTTTTTTCCTGAGAAGCTTGAAGAACAGTTATTGTATTTGTTGAATTTGTGCGGACTGCTCTCTCGGAGGGCGGGCTTAATTGCCTAAAACTAGTTGGTTCGGGGACATGTCTGCCCGCTTGCCGCGGTGGTTGACCAGCGGGTTGGTCAGCGGGTCGGTCGCGGACCGGAGTCACATGCAACTGCTGAATCGGTGTTGGATGTTTTCTCGAAGCGAAATGGACGGGCCCGATGGATCTGATCTATACGTCATGGTGGGCCCCAACGAAACCGGCTGTTGACGAGAGGTGCGTACAACAGCGGGTTGTAGGCGAACTCGTCCGTCGGTCATCCGCCGGGGCCCGCCCACGCGGGCATGTGACCTTCGCCCTTTGCGTGTTGGCGTGGTTTTTGGACTTTAAATGAGACGAAGGGCGTGAGCAGCGATAAACCGCTGGGAAACAGGCGTGCTTTCCACGAGAGTGAGGGAGTGCCAGCGAAAGGGCGATTTTTATTCTATTTTCATTCTCCTCTTCTTTCGGCAGCTTTCGATCGAGGGAGAATAGCAGGGAAAGCCTTGGAAGTTTTTTAATGGCGATGTCGTCGATGGATTGGGTTGTTGTGATAGCGAGTTCCACCTGGCATTTGTTTTTCTGAGCAATTGAGACGTCTTCATCGGTTATCTCGTTTAGGACTTTGCAGGGGAGAAATATAAGGTGAGGGATTAAGGGCTTTGGTGAGAGGAGGGGGAAGAGAAGATGGCGTGGGCTGCGGCTGGGGACGAATATGAGAAGCTTGTGAAGCGCATCAATACTCCCAGGTCAGTGCTGCCGCTGTTTCTCTGTTTCCGTTGCGAGTTCTTTTTAGCATTATTGTTATTTTTAAATTTTAGATCTGAACGGAGGATTTTGGTTGCTGTTTTTCCATGTTTTCGCTCCTGATATGCTCTTGATTTCCGCTTGAGTGCAAAGTCTTAGGTCGTTCGGTAGTAGGGCTCTCTCATGCAGTTTTCGGGATTTATGCGACATTTCTTGGCGTTTGGTTTCCCCTGGTTTCGCCTGAATTTCCGATTTCTGTAGTTTCTAGCGGTTTCATTCAACTAATTGCTTTGATTTCCCCGCTGCCTTAAATATTCAAACGCTTTCCCGAACAGCCCAAATTTCTCCGGATTTTTCGAATTCCTCACTTTTTTATTTCTTCGATGGGATCCCTTTTTTCTCCACTGCGGACTCGTTCTTTGATCAGAAGACTTTTCAAACCCGTTCCCCTTTTCTTTCCCGCATTTCACTTTCATTCTTTTTCTTTCCCCGCTCTAGAGAAAAAATCCTCTTCCAGAGGGACCGACTAGTCACCTCTCCATTTGGCCGTTCCTCGCAGGGTCGTCGTTGATAATGCCGTCTTCCCAACCTCTACGCTAGTCATGGTAAGCCTCCCTTTCTCAGATGACAAGGTAGCTTCAAAACGCAGGAACAGAGATTCCCCAGCTCATGCTAACGTGCGCCATCCGCGCTTTTTTTTTCACAGGTCGACAGCGCGAGGAAGCACGAAATCCTCCTGGAGGCAGTTCAGGTCCTAACCGACCTTAACCTCTGCATCAAGAAGGCCTACATCTCCTCCGACGGTCGATGGTTCATGGATGGTGAGTCCCTCGCTAACGTGTACTCCCTTTATATTCACCCCTGTGCCCTCGGGCCTACAATTTCTCATCTCTGTCTTTCTTCTTTTTTTTTTTCAGTGTTTCACGTGACGGATCAGAGCGGCAACAAGCTCACAGATGAAAGCGACATCAGCTACATTGAGCAGGTATTCTCATAGTCAATCCATTGATGGTTCTTCCCCGTAAGTATTTCCCCGAAGTTCTAATGTTGGCTACATTTTCAGTCTCTTGTAAGCAGCAGTCCGAGATACCACGTCTATGAGGGCCTAACAGCTCTAGAACTAACAGGCACGGACCGCCCGGGCCTTCTGTCGGAAGTGTTCGCCGTCCTCGCCGATTTGCAATGCAATGTGGTGGAGGCAAAGGTGTGGACTTACAACGGGCGGATCGCATCGTTGATGTACGTCAAGGACGAGGACTCCGGTTGGGCAATCGAAGACGCGCACAAGATGGACCGCATAGAGGGGCGGTTGAGGAACGTGTTGAAGGGCGACAACGACATCCGCAGCGCGAAGATCGCCGTGTCTGTCGACGTCACCCACATAGAGCGGAGGCTCCACCAGATGATGTTTGCGGACCGCGATTACGAGCGGAGGTCGACTCTGGAGTCTCGCGCCACTGCCCCTTCGGTATCCGTGCAGGACTTGTCTGAGCGCGGATACTCTGTTATCAATGTCAAGTGCAGAGACAGGGCAAAGCTTCTGTTCGATATTGTTTGCACGTTGACGGATATGGAGTATGTAGTCTTCCACGCAACTGTTGACGCTGATGGTGAACAAGCTTCTCTGGTATTTATTTATTTATTCGAGTTGTTTGTCTCGTTGTTTTAGCATTGTGATGGTGTTTTTTCTTTTTTTTTAAAAAAAAAGATAAATTACGGATTTATTGATCTGACTTTTGGATTCCTTGGGAATGGGATGTTGTAGGAATTTTACATTAGGCATACTGATGGAAGCCCCATTAGTTCGGAGGCCGAAAGGCAGCGTGTCACCCAGTGCTTGCAGGCGGCAATTGAAAGGAGGGCATCCGAGGTATTATTGCCTTCTCCTGTTTAATGGATCTTTTTGGCCTTATGATTTGATTCCCTCCTTCGGTGAAAAATCGCATCTGATTCTCACCAACTAGCGTGCAATTAGGCGGCGGCTTTGAAATTTAACTTACCGCATCTTGGGCATTCTGTTTATTTAATGAATCTAGTGTAAGGACTGCACCTGGGGTCTCTCTCATGCTAATTAAGAATATGGGGATTCTGTAACAGGGAATTAAGCTGGAGCTGTGCACTGCTGACCGCCATGGGCTGTTGGCAGATGTCACCCGAACATTCCGCGAGAACGGTCTCTCCATTACGAGGGCAGAAGTATCCACATCCGGGGAGATGGCCGAGAATGTATTCTATGTAACTGATGCGGCTGGTCAGCCAGTGGATCCGAAGATCATCGAGGCAGTGCACCAGAGAATTGGAATTGGCTGCCTTAGCGTAAAATATCCATCCATGTTCCGAAAGGCCTCCCCTTCGAGAGAGGAAGCCACTGGTGGAGGGGCGGGCCTCTTCTACCTGGGGAGCATTGTCAAGAGGAATTTATTCAACCTGGGTTTGATCAGGTCCTGTTCTTAGGAAGCCACCTTTGTAATTTGTAGAATATACCTTGCTTCTGCCAGGGGTTTGTACAGAAGGCAAAAAAAACAAAAAAAAAAAAAAGGAAAGGAAAGAGAGGATTTGTGATAGTTGTTGTTAAATTAGATATTCGGATTAGGAGGGCCCTTCAATATGTATATGTTTTTCTCTCTTTTCGATAGAAGTTAGCAGCGACGAAAACGGATAAAAAGGAGGGAAAAAAATGGGCAAAAGATGGAATTACCCGATTAAAGGAAGGGCGCCTCCTGCAATGGGTGGCCTGTTGTTAGCAGCAGTAGGAGGTAGACAGGATGGTTTGGCGTTGCCCAGCTTGAAGGAAAGGGTGTATACATGTATAAACACACATTTGTACATAACGACTTTGATTCTCTGGTTATAATAGTTGACTTCATTTTCATTATTGCTGTTCCTTTCTTCTTTACTCTTCTTTGTTAGCAATCCTGCTTTTCAACGGTTGTGTTCACATTAGTGGACCATCACGTAGGAGCCGATTGATGGCTGAGCGCGCGGATGACGTCGATGATCATTGATCAAGCGTAACCGTCCATGGGACTAATTTGGATGTGGCCGTGTGGGGACGGTTGGCCTCTTTTCTGCATTCGCCTTCAGGGGCAGACCGCAGAAGTGCCCGTCATTCAGTATCCGACAGCGATGGATGTGAAGGCATCTTGACGACACGTTGCTTGCTGACATCGCATCGATCATCAGCACGGGTAAGAAAGAAAACGAAGTTGGTTGGATCGTGGGTGGCTCGTCTTTTCACCATCGGCGAAGTGCAAACGAAAACTTGTGTGCTTGCCCTGTTAACCTTCAATTTACTAATTTATCTTACTTCATCAAGTTTGACGAAGAAACTGCAGATCAACTAATCTGGAATCCAAACTTAATCAGCAATAGTAATTAATTGCAAGGCGCGTAAACCACCCTTTTAAGGCAAACTTCTTAGATACAAACATCAGAAATGACGCTGTTAAATTGACGTAGATAACTTTTCAATACACAGGGAAAAAACGCAGGGGAAAAAAAAGAAAAAAGAAAAAGAAATTCACGTCAACAAAGAGGGTGTCATCAAATGGGTTGTGCAAAACCTTTGTAATTGTAATGCATATAGTTTCATATGCAATCCAAGTAACACTTAAACAAATTTCTACCTTGATTTGTATTATTTAAACAACACTTTAAATTTCAATGATACAAGCTCTCCACCTCCTCAAAAAATTATTAATTAAGTTCCAAAAGCCTTAATAAAGTGACAATGTCTAAATTTGGAAACCAAAATAAACTTAAGTAACATAGCAAAATCCTCAAATAAGTTTTGTCTATTCTAAAACTCTATAGAAAAATAGATTTGATCAACATACTAAAAGTCTCAATCATGCTCAAATAATACTTAAATTTAGTAACCAAAAATACGCTACTAATGTACTAAGAGGATAATCTGCAGTAACGAAATATGTTTGCATAAGTTCATGTAACTTGTCATTTTAATTTTTTTCAAGAGAGCTTTCTACAACCAATAGCCAAAATTAATCTTAAATCAAACATCAAACAATTCTATTTGGAACTTTATAATCATCTTAATATCCAAGAAAACTAGTCAAGCTTTGATGCTAGTTTATCAGAAATAATCTCAAAAAACAACAACATACAGTAGAAAATAAAAGAAAGTTAATAGAGTAAACAGAAATTTACATGTAAACCTATAGTCTCAAAAAATATATATATGTAACGGAGGAAAAAATTTACTATAAAAAGGAAACTATAAAAGTTGAAAAATTGTATAATTCCTAAAACTGAAAAAACGCAAAAAAAAAAAAAAAACTCTCGAAAGAATCAAATCCCGCTCAATATAACAGAACAAAGTTTCACCATATCTTGCTTATCCTATCCTTAGAGCAAATCTTATACTTATAGCATGAGATTATTTTGTCATGTCACTCATCTTAAATGATTAATCAATTAATGGAGGACAACTTCAAGAAAGGGATAACAAGACATATATATATATATATATAAAATAATGGAAATGAGACAAATGTCTTAATCCAATTTTAAATAGTAAACTTATCATTGTACACACTTTTAGGGGATTATTCACAACTCATATGAAACGAGGACGGTATGAGAATATAAGATGAAAAAAGTGTTCTTATGAGAATATAAGATGAAAAAAGTGTTATTGCATATTTAAAATAAGAAAATGTGTATTGGGATTAGAAAAAATTATATAACTATTATTTTTTTAATATTTTGAGAAATGAAAGATTTTATTCCATCCTAATCCTTATCCTAAATATAAACAAACTCTTAAGTCACTCACGAGTGGCCTAAGCTCAACATAGAAGGAGATTTTGGTTTACATAAACCAAATCCTTTTCATCAACAAATCAAAACCATGCTAATCTGCGCGTGGGTCATTTGTGGCTCGAGTAACTAGATGCATCAAATTTTTTTTTTCGATAGAGAAATTAAGCAGGACTATCTATCCTTCCACCCTCACGTCAATAAGGCGCTAGAGTGGGAGTTTTCTAAATGATGCATACAATTTAACATGTTATCCAAGTTGTTTTTTTAATATATATATATATATATAAAAAGCGAGTCACTGAAAGGAGACAAACCTAACTAGCTGATACAATCGCCTATTGTGTTTCCAAAAATAGCCATCAGTAAAGCAGGCCACTTCTCTTCGAATTCCGATCAGGCCTATTCAAAAGCATTAAAATAAGCGAGATAAGCAAATAAGATAATAAGAAAGTTTGGAGGGGGTTTGGTCATCTACCAGGATATACGCGTGGTGTGGTGGGGAGCTAACGGCTAACGTGCCGGCAGGTGCGCCGCATATGGTGGGCAAGCTGAGCTGGCACAGCTGTGGCTTGGCGGGGCTCCAAGGTTGCATTGGGATTGGACAGCATCACGTGGAACCGGTGAGCCGTTAGGGTTTCCCAATGGCCGTTCTCTGCTTTTCATGCATCTGCTGCGTGCTTGCTAGCCACCCAAAGCTGCGTTATTCTTGGCTTTGCTCTTTCACACACACATGGCAATACATTCGGCTGCTCTTTCTAGTTTCACCCGAGATTTTTAGTTAAATTATACAATACATGCCATTAAATTCAATCTTATGAAGGGTTCGGATTTTTTTTGTTTAAGTCTCCATTCTGGTGAATACGATGCAACATACAGAGTTAATACAGAGTTAATACAATCTCAACGCACGTTAGAGAAACCCCGGAATCTATCGGTGGGAAAAGTCATTTGGCTGGCCGCTGCGAGTTAGCTCTTCCCTCTCTTGCATCGAGAAGTAGGAAAGCCGTCCTTCCTTCCACCGTCATGCCCTTTTACGCTCGGGCCATGCAATTCGATGATCGGGTTTACGTGAACTGGTGTAGTGGCCCACCCAGTAGGGATGACCCACAATGAAAAAAAAAAAAAAAAGAAAGAAAAGATGAAAATTACCGAAAAAAAAAAAAAAAAAAAAGCAAGACGAAAGCGTCGCTTATCCATCAGGAACTATTATGAACTCGCCGTCCTCCAAGTGGCATTTGGGTGGCCTAATCATAACCGTCCAAACCATCGAAAATCTAGGCAGATTTTGGGTTATGGGCATATAGATTCTGCGGTTGGTGATATTCGACGATCGTGACTCTTAGGGCCTCGGGTATCTATATTTTCACCTTGTCCTTTCTCCTAACGCATGCCCATCACTTTCGTCGACGTCCATGCCAACTAATCTCCGCAGACTGCCAAGAATGCAAGCTGCGTTGTGGACACCATTTCCATCCAACCTTGTTGGACTGATCCTAGCCAATGAAAAGGCCATGGAGGGCCCACTTAATGGCACGATCACCCAAGCAATTGGATGGTCCATTCATCATCCATTCTAGGGGTGCAATTTAGATAGAGTATCCATATGTATTCATGGATACAACCCTAATTTCGGTAAGGTGGGGTATAAATTATTACCCATAAGTATGAATAAGGTATAAATTATTACTCGCTCTTTCAAATATGGTACGAGTATGGTAGATATATTGGGTATCCGATACCGACATGCGTGAATGTAATCGTATATATGTATATGATATATATTATATAGTATGTGTTGTATTTTATATATAACTTCTTGTGTGTGCACTTATTTTAATAAATTTGAATTCAAATTAATCTTATTCCCCATGGTGAAGCCAAACTTAAGTTGGTTGGTTTCACAAGAGGGCTTGTGTGCCTCATTATTGAGTTTCAAATCCTGCAGCAGCTATGGAGGAGTGCCTCCAGGCAAATTGAAAATCTTATACCCGGTGGAGTTGTGAAGTAAGAAACAAATTTGTTTATATATATATATATATATATGTCATTGACTTACAAAAACTTTTTATAAATAAGCTTCAAAATTGTGATTAATATATTAATAATTTTAATGACACGTTGTGACCATCTATACCTTATATTTTTATTATATAATAATGTAAACAACAATATATGTACCTATGATTTTGAAATGTAAATAAGTATTATATGAAAATATTATATTTAAGTATAAAGGAACCGATTTAGAATCAAATTAGAAATTGACCTTATGGGTAACGAATAGGGTAAGGTATATTAGGAATCAAACAGACACGTGTGTAAGGTAAAGTAGACTTTTTGCAAATAAGATATAGATAAGATAGACTCTTAACTGAACTGAACCGACTAAGTTGCACCTCTAATCCATTCCCTGCCCATACAACTAATAAGAGATAACTAATTAAATATTATTTCTACCTAAGTTAAATACACCTGCATTAATAATTTTATGAAAATTTAAAAAAAATTTAAAAAATGAATTTTGCATATGGGTGCATTGAAACATCTCCCCAAGCTTTTCATCAAAACATGCATTAGTTTAGCCTTTTTTTTTGATAAAACGCATTAGTTTAGCCTTGAGTGTACCCTAATCTTTTTTTTTTTTTTTAAATCAAGCAAACTTATTTTTTAAAATTACATGTTGAAATTGGGTGGACGATTCATACTGAAAATAGGTCGAAAATAATATATTTTAGTGTATGGAAATTGCAAAGAGAGAGAAAAGGTAATGATGAAGAGTGGAAGATTAAAAAAAAACTTTATGGCCTCTTAGTTTTTTTTTTTTAAAAATAAAAAATAAAAAATTATCCTGCTAACATTGTACAAGGATAGTCTTATATATAATTAATTGTCAAAATTTGGTTTTGAGTTGACAGAGTGGTTTAATCCAAAACAAACCCAAATTGAAAACGGGTTAATCCCAACCCATTTTTTCAAGAAACATATGAATTCATGAACCCAAGTCCCAAACCTAAGGCAAAAGGAGTTGGATGCACCGCCAACAATACACTTGTCCAGCCACGAAACCCATTGCTGGAAGGTGTGACCCAGCTACAATTGGCTGCACGGAATTCCCGCTCCCTTGCACTGCGGACTGTGGAGTTGCCGGCAGATGAGGCCGCGAGCAGTATCATGTCCAGGGAATGAGGGATCCCCCTGCGACAAGGATCACGCAAGGAAGCCCAGCGTCACGTGATCTCTCCCGCTGTCTACAATAACGCCAGACGTTAATGTTTGGATCCGTCGTATCCATTCATCTCGGCCTACCAACGGGTCACGATCAGACGATCAGGACCGTCCGTCGGTGATCCAATATTCGTACTTCCTTACAAGCGGCAGAGTATTATGTAGATTTATACATGGGCACTTGGGCGGTCGGGGGCGGGCCCGACATGTGTGCGATCGTCGGCGGACATGTGGGCCCATGTCATCGCCAATGGGAGGAAAGTGAAGTACGGAGTTCGTTGGCGGAAGGAAGCTCGCTCTGCTTTGCGCAGTAGACGTCGTGGATTGGCTGCCAACCAAAACAAATCCACTCATCTCATCTTTTACAAGGGATCTCGGCCGTCCATCATTTGTATACTATCTTCCATGCATGCTTGGAATATGGATTTGCACTACAGTAGCTTGTACCTGGCAGCATATATATATATATATATAATATATAGGAACCGATCCTGTGCAGTTGGACTGCACCGTAATTACGGCGCAGTCCGCTGTAAAATGGACTCCACACATATTAGATTGTAATGAAACTTTATACACTCATTTATCCATATATAAAT
>JAXCLR010000073.1:5913801-5926101 GCA_035584095.1 Annona squamosa
TACGTTGATTTTGCACCATTTTAAGATGGAGACTACACACATGTTGGATTTGGATGAAAATTGGTATGGTAATAAAACGAACAATTCTAAATACAATGGGTGGGGTGTATTTATGGAAAATGATCAGGTGGGGTCCACAGTGCTGCGGCTGCATGGTGCAGTCGCATGCACTGGATCATTTCCCATATATATATATATTGGTTATTATCTTATTTGACAGCAGATGTTTATATATAAAAGTCGTAGCAATTTCTGCTCTCTTCGGCTACAGTAAAAAGCATACGACAGACTCCCTCTACCTGCCTACCCACTGGGACGCAGTACATGTGCTACGCATACGGTATACCAAAACTATCCTACCAGACAGCCTTCCTTCATCTCGAGAAACAAATGTGGTTTACGCGATTAGGACCCGGATTATGAGTTATAGTTTTTATTTTCTTTTCTTCATGTTGGCTACAAGGGTCCACCGTCCATCTGATTAACGGTCCAGATTATTAATATGTAACCTTTGCCGATAGGTATGCCACGTTTGCGCTTGAGGTGAGATGGGCAGATCGGATTACAATGCTGTAGTTTTAAAATATCCGCGTCACCCTTAATTATTTTAATGGTGATTAATCAGCAACTGAGTTGGCATTGGTCAATCTTCATTGACCAACCCCGCCGCCCCCCTTGGGAGGGTTGCCTGCACCGGCCACAGAACCGTAGCTGCTACTGCTACTTTTCAAAAGTTGAATTTGCAAACAGCAGTATCCCTGTTTTCACATCCATCCAAGCTTCCATTTCCAACTGATCTCTTGGTTGCATGAGATGCAACGATCTTCTTTTGCAAGTTGCAACTGGTAAGCAACCCAGTGGATCCATGAATGGTTTTCCCGTGAAAAATTACAATCTAATGATAATTTGGTGGGTTGCCAATTGTTGCTTATAAATTTAAAAATCGATTACAATTCAAAATATTTTCAATATACTTTTAAGTTTTTTTTTAAAAAAATTTGAGGTGGACAAAGGTCCGCCTTCGACTACACTAGATCGACAATGCATACAACAATAAGAACCATACAAAAAAATTATGATATATATTGCCAAACATATAGTACAAATAAGATTGAAAGTAGACAAAAATGATGAACAAAAATGTGGATAACTATAAAAAGTATGAATATATATCCCAACATTGGATTAAAAAAATGGTTTTTTATACCACAACATTTTTTTGCGTTTAATTCAAACCCATCAAGATGGGGTTGACACACACAAAAAAAAAAAAACTAATAATATGCTAACAATCATCATGGACAAAGATTCCCTTGGCTCAAGGGAATCTCCCTCAATCCCATAAAAGAAAAGCTAATTAATTCACATGGCCACATGCAATTATGAGTAGCTCTTGTAATTAGGGTCTACCCTTGTAAGGCAATTCCAATGTATTCTCGGTAGTGGTGGTACAATCCCATGCAAGTAAATGCTTGATCACATCCAAGATTCAAAGGAAGAGCAACCTGATTGAATAATATATAAGCAATGATGCAGCTCAAGTGGAGGGAGCGACATGACTTACAAGGCATCGAATTCCTCACACATGGATGCACTGGTGTAAAGCTTAATTCACTATCAAAAGGTCTTCCTACCCATTGTATAAAAGGGAATATCCAAATAGTACCTTGGGTGGGTTGTGCGCAGGAATTATTCACATGCAAAGTGCTTTCTTTAATTTCCAGAGCCGTTGTTTTACTTGGAATCCTTCGGATTAAGCAAGATGGCAACTTTCAGGTAGTGTCTGGGAACATCCGATTGGCTACAGTATCATCTGCGACAGCTATGTCTCATGTGATGTGTGATTTCCCCACCATATACCATGCATTGAATGATCCTTAATTTGGAGGGAAGATCATGTTTTGACATTACATGAAAGACTAACATACGGTAGCTCCTTCAACGAAACACGTGGCACCAGCACTCGATTACCTACTGCTTATATCATCTCAAAATTAAAATCCATGCACTAAATTAATAAATAAACTATTGCCCAAAAACTGAATTGTTTTCTTTTTTCTCAGTTGAATGAATTATTAAACAATTTTACTTTTCATAGTTAGAATTTTAAATTGCTTACTCTCCTAATATTCCAAAACTGGAATTCCACTTGTTAGCTCTTACAAGCCAGCATATATGCTGCATCTGATCCATAAAAATAGATGCCTTCAATTATTTTTTCTTTTTTTTGATATTCTAAATTACAATGATCAGGCTCCTAAACATTCAGACAGCTATAACATACTTGACCACAAGCCAGCTCAAAGTGGAGCCCTTAACAAAAAAAAAAAAAAAAAATTATACAAAAGAGACCTAAAAGGTCTTTACGGAGAATTTCTCTAATGCACATTGGGGCATCATCTGCCTAGATACTAAAGTTGGAAATTGAGGCATGTTAATTCATTACCCGCTCTTGACCCAACTCATTTTTTATGGAATAAGATTATCATTTTTTGACATCATATAGAAATGAGTCAGAAATTATGACCCAAATTAAAAAACAGGGTCAAGATGAGTCAATCATATCTCGACCCAAAGAATAATATATATATATATTTATCAAAAATTATAAGCATATTTGAAAATTTTATTCTTATTTTCTTTCAAAATCCTTATATTATTTATAATTAACTATAAATATAAGAATTAATAAAATACATTTGCATACATACATATCACTTTTCCGTATAATTGGAGTTTTTTAATATTTGATAAATGCTCGTAAAAAATACTATTATTTTTATAAAAGTATTTTTTTAAAATGATAAAATCCGATCTAAATGTGGTAAACCTATTTTATATAAGTTACAATATATTTATTTATTTTTATTTTAGTAATAACATTTATCTTTATTAATTAGAAAAATAACGAAGCATATAATATTTAAATTTAATACAAATATATTTTTATATTTGATATGTATATAAATTCTTAAAATCACCATACTGGACTGATATTTTTACCTAACTTCTCGTCCTAAATTGACCTGAGATCAATCTGAAATTTGTCTCAAAACTTATTGAAAACAGATGAGGATCAAACAAACTTTATCCTTACTTGGTATAAAAATAGAGTCAGATAAAATTTTTTAAAAATAGGGTTGAGGTTGAACAAACCTTGACTTGATACGATTTTCACCCTTACCAAACATCTTCCCTCCCATTTTGCTTGAGAGTCCATTTTTCTAGAGTGTGAGCATTTTTCTTTCCAATTCAAAATACATGTGAGAAGGTAATATGCTCAAAAATACTTCTCAAATGCTTGATTTCCTCCACTTGAATACTCACATTGGAAAGAATATTTCCCTCACCCAGCAACCAATCAATGAGTAACAAAGAATTGGATTCAAACTCTAGCATTTAATATCCCAACTTATAGTCCATTTTAATCCCAACAGTGTAGCTCTAATTTCCATCGAAAATGGTTTTTCCTGCCCAACTAGTATCTAGCTTCTTGTTGCAACAAAAGAGTCACTCCACTTGTGTACAACAACTCTACAATTGACCAAGTTGAGATGTTCATTAATTCCAAACATTTACATTTAATTTCGCAAAGCCTTATCTCTTAGTTTCTTCCATCTTGCCTGGCTGGAGAAAATATTTAACCTCCCCAAAAAACGTCTTAATTGAAGAATGGTAAGCGTGAAGAAAATTCATACACACGGTGGTACTAATTGCGGAAAATTAGCTGACTTGCCATTAACAAAAGGTTAATTGTGGATTTGCTAAACTCTCCAACAAATTATTAAGAATAGAAGAAACACATAACCATCTATTATCTTCATAAGCTTAATGAATATTTCTTTCACGTTAGAGAAATTGGAAGCTGAAATATTAAAAACATGTTTATATTAAAAAGGCTTCTTACCTTGCTGCAAAGCTAGTGTAGTGGATGTACCAACGGCTCCTTACTTTCTTTCCCCACATCCTATTTAATAGCTGTCATTTATCAAACTATATGGGTTGAGAATGGGTATTACGCACGCGTCCCTAGCCATGAACATTGAGGGGATGTGAAGATAATCATATCCAAATTACTATAAAAGAGGAGAAGATGGTCCTTAGAAGGATCATGAATTCATGAGAGATTCACCCAAAGGTCTTCCTACCATTCTTTGAACTCTTTGGAGGAATCCAATCCCATCATAACTCTCAACCACCCTCGTAATCCTACTCAAAAACTAATATTTTTATGAGGACATTTTTGATCCTGTAGGGCCAAAAAATAGCAAACAAATGTGCGAGGCAAAAAATCATCGAAGATTATTTTACAGAAATGTTGATGGAGGAGATGATCGATGTAGATGATTGGAAGTTGCTGGTTTGCTATACGGAGCAAGTCAAGCTGTTGTTTTGCAATATAAAATCATGGCCGGTCAACTAGCATTCATGTATCCATGGGAATTATCCAGAAAGCGTCTGAAGTCAGAATAGCGATGGTTCAAAAATGGATGTTGGTCGTTTTTGACAAGCAGTTTTCGTTTGGACATGGAATAATTCCTACCTGCTACCTTTTGGTTGTTGATTACAGCCGGCGGATGTACGAAATGCGAGAAATTAAGATTCGCAAATGGACAGTCTTGATCCCGTGAAAATTTTATTAAGTAGGTCGCTAGAGCCATGATGAATATCTTCTCAATGAAAGATTAATTGGACTTGGCAAATAAAATTATTTTAAAGCAAGCACGAAACCATCGAATTGAAAGGCAAAAATAAAAGTATCCCTGACGTCGCTGTTTAAACTGTCCCCCCTGATGGGGTATACAAAAATTGAGAATTAAACATGTACTGATTTGTAATATAGATGCCGGTGTATGTATATAACTGAACGGATAAAAAAATAAAAATTAGGATTTGCAATTTCAAAAGTTTATTAATTCTATTACTTTTGAATTATACATTAATAACGAAAATGATGTGTGGGTAAAATTCTAAGTTTTAACGCGACCATAATATTTTTAGAATAGTTTAGACATCCCAAAGTAAGTTTGTTTGGTGGAGTTTAACAGTTACATGAAACTTTACTTATAATGGCTTCGTTTTTTTTATCCGTAATTTTATCTGAAAAAAGCCGTCGAAACCGCTTTATCACAGGCTTCTGAATTCTGCTTGCAAGGACATCCGTCGCCAGTCGCCACCACGCAAAGTCAAATGCGGTGTGCCCAGAATGGTCAAACAAAACCTAAATCCCAAGAAAGTTTTAATAGAAATTCAGTTGAGTAAAATCCTTATGTAACATTAGAAAGGTTGTATTCGTAAGATGTTCAAAAAAAAGTGGAAAGATTTTTCTAAAGTAAGAGAATGATGTAATATTATAAAGATAATGGTTATAAGTAATTAAAAATAAATATAAAATGCATTCGATATTGTTTGAGACAATTTGAAAAAACATTAAAATGTATAAATAATAACAAATAATAAAATTAAAATGCCGAATTGTATCAAAACACGTGTAGAAAGGAATAAGAAAATTCTTCTCTTTTTTTTTTCACATGTTACCAGACCACATTCTTAAAAATTTTTTGACTATTGCCGGTCACTAGAATATCAGTCTAGAATTCTAGCAAAGAACGAAGAATCAAGTGTCTAATTTCTTTGATGGATCGGGTCTCTGCTCATCCAACCAACCTTGTTGACTCACAGAGCTTTGGAGGATCCCCAATCCAACGACTCCAAGCTGAGCTTGAATCTCCCATAAAAACCACTCGCTGCAACCTTCTGACAATATGAGAAGGCTCATTTCAAACACCCACCCATATGGATGACCCATGCGAGATAGGCCCAACAAGTTTTCATGGGGTTGGATCGCAATGAGAAATTTTGTGGAGTAACATATCAACTTAGTGGACTAGGCTTTTACCTCTCTTATAAGGGTCATGTTAGGTAACATTGACTTTTTAAAATATTTTTTTTTAATTTAAAATTTTTTACTATTTTTAATTATTTTTCATATTTTCTTACTCAATCATCTTACTTTTTTATCATTTCTATATAACTAATCTGTCTATTTTAATTTTATTCTTTTTTACTTTTCATTATTAATCTTATTATATTATGTTATTTTTTCTTATTTTAAAAAAATTTTCATCTACAAAATTTTATGACTTGCCAAGTACACCCCTAAAAAATTCTATGAGGTGAGAAGAGGTGCATATTGGGGTTCCATTTCTTGTCATGAAATAAAAAATTAAAAAGAGGATATAATAATGATAAAGTACAGCAGATGATAATGTTTGTAAAAATAAATAATAAATTATTTACGAGTGCTGATAAAAAAAAAAGGTTGGCAGTAGTAGTTGCGTTGCAACTAACGAAGAGGTGAATATTATATTAATCCCTCTATCCGATGACTCTATCCTATTATCATATAAGTATTTATGTATAATTGTATTAGTACGAGGTTCATGTGAGCATGCTACATATCCAAGCCGTATAATATAACCTATTGCCCTGTAAAAGAAAAAACACATTTTTTTTTTTTTGAAGTTAAAACTCACGGTTTATTGCTATAACACTGGATCCAAAACTTTTAGGCTCCAGGTTAACCTCCCAAGAATAAATCCATACCATGAATGGAAATAATCACATTTAACTAATAAATTTGCATTACAACAACATAAATACAAATTAAACCTGTTACAGTGGTCCACAAAACATACTAATTTATAAGCCATAATTTAAATTAAAAATATTCTCATGCTAGCATTTCAACGTGTCACACCGCGAACATCATCAGCCATTCACATTAGCATTATCTGAAAAATGAAAGTAAAAAAAAAAAAAAAGTAAGTTCAAAAGAGTTAGCAAGTAAAATCTATACTGCAAGTAAAGTATTAATTTAACAGTAAAATTTCTTCCTATTGTACTTGTCCGTATGATTGCTTATCCCACTCGCAACTTAGATCCACAACACCCATTGCCCAAAAGTTACCACTTCTTGAGTGGGTGAACCACCCTAGTAATTTAGCACTTTAAATTCGGACCTTGATACTATGCAAAAAATTATTTTTAATATTTTTGAAAATTTTTTATATAACTATTAATCTAAGTATATTTAATATATTTATCAAGCCTTACCATTTTTAAAGATTTGTAAATATTTTCTTTAATTTTTTAAAGATAGAAGCATTTTAGTCATTTTTGAAATGCCTTTGTTTTTAAAAAATTTAAAGAATATCTACAAATGTTCAAAAATGGTAAAACTCGTCTTATAGTTTAAATATATTGAGAATAATAATTTTACAAAAAAATTCAATAAAATTAAAAATAGGATAAATGCATCTAGGTGTACCGAAACTAAGCTCACCTTAGTGCATTTAATCAAAAAACCCTTTTAAATTCTTAAAAATACATCTCTACCTCTAAAACTCTTACTTTTACGTCTCATTGAGTTAATTAGGCCCCTTCATTGATCTTGGAACACAACCTAAGAATTAACTTCTGAGTCACCTCAGTTGGATTTTGATCCTTAATGAAAAATTCAATTCATTAATTATATTTAACATCATTCATTTATCTAGGAGATCAAATTTCATCACAATCAAGTATATTTATAGGCCACATTTGTTGAAATATATATGTATATATATGTATCTATATTTGTGTATAAAATATAAAAAATGCTTAGATTTATTTAAACATATTTTAGAATGTAATAATACTTTATAAAATCATTTATTCATGTAAAAATGATATTTTGGATAGTTTAGATATCAACAATACTACTTTAAAATTGATATTTTAACATTTTTTGTAATTTACACATGAATATATACATTTTCTAACAAGTGTGGCCTATAATCATATTTAACTGAAATGAAACTTGATTCCTTAGATAAACAAATGATGTTAAATATAATGAATGAATTGAATTTTTCATTAATGATCAAAATCTTAGATTTCGAAAGGATTACATAGGTTTGCTTCTATGTAACCCGATTATATAAAAGCGGAACCCTATACAAATTAATATATATTTTCTCCATTTTAGTTAAAAATCTGTTAGATGCATTTAATTAACATGAAAATGTATAAGATCTACATTAATAATCTTTGTTAACATGTATATTTTAGGCATAATATTAATGCATAATTTTTCTACATAAATTTTAGATTCTTTTAATTATTTTGGAACATATATCTAATTATCTCAAATTATACAATTAAGTAGACCAAAATTTTAATGTACATTATACAACTCTATGACGTTATTGGCATACTCATCCTAAAATTTTAGAAATTCAGGGTCTAGAAGTCATTTCACATAATTAGTTAGGTACAAAATAAATTACTCTTACATATTAATCATGTGTAAGAAATATACAACCTTATGATACTATTAATATCTTCATATTTTACACATGCCATAAGCTTATTGCATAATTAATATAAAAAACTTCAAATTGAATTTCCCTCTAAGGCTCACAATGCTTAAAAGACAAAATTTATTTATATTCTTTTATTTCCATCAGAGACTTTTTTGCTCAAGATATTATCATCTTAACTTTGGGTTGAATTGTATCGGATTTAGGTGAACATTAATTCTAAGTTTACTGGGTTTAAGTAAACTCTAATTCTAATCTTGGAAACTCAATTTAGGTTAGTTAATTATAGTTTAGGGTTGAAATTTAGATTATTTTTAATGTAAAATCTAAATTACTCTTAAACTAACATAAGTTGAAATTTATCAGTAGAAATAACAAATTCTTTAAGTATTATTGCATTCGTTCCAACTAATTCTAAAATATATTTTTAATTATGATAACTTATTTATTCAGTCTATTTGGTAAGTGATAAAACTTTTGATGAAAAATTTTTTGCAATGGAAGAAAATAATGTGATATGATTAGAGTAATGATAAAGAGTTAAAAAAATAAAATTAAAATAGATAGGTTAATTACATGGATAGTAATATAGAAATGATTGAAAAGTATGAGTTACGTAAAAAAAATGAAGAAATGATTAAGAAATAGGATAATTGTGGAGAGTGAAATATTTTAAATTAAAAGTAATTTTAGCGTTAAACAAACACCCCTATAAATTACATATTAATATATATATATATATATATAACCTACGACAATTTTTATTTGATGAAATGTGATCTTCTAATTAAAAGATGATACTAATTACAGTAAATGTAACTAAATTTTCTATCAATAATCAAGACAAGGAAAATAAATTGAGTTATGTGAAATTTCTAACTTAACAAGTTTAATAAAAGTGAGACTTATATATTTATAGTTAATTAATATGCATGCAATAATTTTAAAAAATTAGCATATTTGCAATTACTTGTAAATAAAGCTAATGTACATGCAAAAGATTCAACTTTTTATGGACAAATATAGCTGTCATTTAAGTTATAGAATAAATATTTTACAGTTTAATTAAGTTCTAATTACATGGAAGTACTTTTATTATAATTATAATCATGCTTAATGTATAAACTAATATAATTCTTTTAGCGAATTGGGACAGACATAACATCTGATTAGATTTGGTTTTTATACGGAATTGATGTAAACCCGTTATTGGCTCCAATTTCTCTTGAGTTGGGTTGAAACCAAGGGTACTTTCAAAGTTTTCATAAAATAGAATTCCGTACTCAGTTCCTAGATTGCGTGCTCGAATCGACTTGACACCAATTATATCCCTAATCTTAACCATCCGATGATTTTCGATAATAAAATTATATAATCTAATCCATTGGGCTTAAGTGGATTTGGTGAACCTGGTCAAGTCACTTTTAATTTTTCTACTGATTTACAGCCCACTCGGTCAAAAAATCAAAAATTAATGGTAAACATGCCACATTAGTGTACACAAATTGTCTGGGTCACAATTTATTTTATTTTTTTTTATTTTGTTTGTAAGGCTGGAACTTGGAAGTATGCAAGTGTAATATGAAAGACAGTCTGATCTAATGGCACAAATTCATTATTGCTGGACTCTCCGCCTTATAAAGATCTTCATGCATAGAATGCAAAGGGGGATATAGGAAAAACGAAATAATGCTGGAATTTTATGTCGCTTCTTGAACTTGACATATGACATGCATACAGTAGTAAGCCAACATCCTTGGGGCCCAAGTAAACCATCTTTTAACGAAATATTCCGAAAATATAGTAAATCTACTAAATCTTCATAAACAAAAATTTACTTAGTTATACATTACGTACAGAATATTTAAACGCATACAACTAAAACGTTCATTCTCGAGTTTTCAGTAAATCTGGAGGATTCAACTAAATCTTATTTTATATGTACATAAGGCATAAGGGGCTTTCATCTTAGTTTTTCAAGGAAAGAATATGTACATGCGTTTAAAAATCTATAAAATTTGAGTGTGATGGGTTTAAAATTTTATATAAATGTATAATAATAACAAATTATATAAGTAAATATAATAATATACAGTCAAACGACATATTTTTTAAAAAATATAACAATATAAAGAGGATAAGTGATCCTGTTAGTCCAGGCTAAGCAAATGTTCCACTTAGTCCATCTTAAAAAACTCATTTATAATAATTTTTTTAGTTTTTCTCTTCATCTACTTGTTTATCTAAGTGTATTTAATATATAAACTAAGTTTTACCATTTTTTGATATGTGTATATTTTTTTGAGATTTTTAAACATTTGTATATATATGTATTTAAAATACCCTTATCTTTAAAAATCTAAAAAATATATATATATACATATTCAAAAATTGTAAAACTTGTTTTATAGGTTAAATACACTTAGATAAACAAGTAAATGAAGAGAAAAATTAAAAAAAATTATTGTAAATTTATTTTTTGAAGTAGGCTAGGTGGAATATTTGCTTAGCCCAAGTTAATAAAATCATTCATCTATAAAGAATATCTTTAGAAAAATTTAACGTAAAAAAATAAATGAAGAAGATTATAGAAATAAAAGATAAATATAAATGAAAATAATATACTTTATTTATAATATAATTACAATATGTCAAACGTGTATTTATAAATATAAATAATATAAAATATAAAAAATAAAGAAATATTGTTTAGATATTATATATAAAATAGAAATCAGGCTCGGGTTCACTTGAACCTTAACCCTATCACATTTACAAATCGGGTTTACAGGGTTCGTGTTCTTTAAGCCTGAGTTCACTTGAACATTAATCCTATCACATTTACAATCGGGTTCACCAGGTTTGGGTTCTTTAGGCTTGGGTGGTAGAAAAGCGAATTCTAACATCGTTAAAAATAGGGTTTGACGAGTCGAGTTCGAGCTTAACCTGATCCAAGTTGCACCCTTAGTTGCCACTGCCGCGCCCGCATGTGTTTTTTCTAAAAAGAAAATGTTAAACTTTTTAATGAAAAATTACAGGCTAATTGTGTCTAATTTACATACTAAAATTTTATATATACTCAAAAAAGTTATTTTTAAAATTTAGAACAAATTTATACACGTATAAAAATTTGTAAAATTGTAAGCAAATTAAATACCCTTTGACCTATATTTGCATGAAAAAATGAAAATATGAAATATATGTACCTGCATTGACGGAATCTTTACATTAGGATGGGCTGTATATATATGATGAGGTAAATTTTTAACTACGGGACTACTACGAGTATATGATTTCTCATCTATATAAAATAAATAAATAAATAAATTAATTAATTAAAAAAAAAGAAGGAGAATGGTCATGGGAGCTGTAGGTTCGAAGCTCGAGAAGGCTCTTGGCGATCAGTTCCCTGAAGACGAGAGATATTTCGGCCTTGAGAATTTTGGCAACACCTGTTACTGCAACAGCGTCCTGCAGGTGTTCTTCCGGTTTCGCCCGTCTCCGTCGCCGGATTCTGTCAGATCTGACGGAGTCTTCGTTCATGCATGGCATCCGCTCTGCTGGCTAGTCAGAATGAGCCATACTGGGGAGAACGTAAGATCCATGTCCGGCAGACCGACGAGCCAGCGGCCGCTGCTGCCTCCGATGATTCCTCGTTGCTCAACCAAAAATCGGTCAGCCTCAACCGGAAAGAACCCGCTCCCGGCGCTGCCATTGGCTACGTAACCTTCAATATCGCGACCTATTCCAGACGAGAGCTTCGTGAACTGAAGAATCGTCTGCTCTCGGAGCTGGAGCAGGTACGGAGCTTGACGCATCAGATCGACCGAGATTTCCAGTCCAGATCTGGTTACAGCGCGTCGCAGTTCTCGGGGAATTATTGTAGTGGTCGGGAGGTGTCGTCGGCGTGCCCGCCTGCGCTGGATCTCTTGGCTCT
>JAXCLR010000073.1:5930323-5940964 GCA_035584095.1 Annona squamosa
TTATTCTCTTTACTCCTCATCATTACTCCTATTATATCACATCATTTTCTATTGATTTGACAACTTCTACTTCAAAATTTTTTCATCAAAAATTTTACCTCTAACCAAACACACCCCAGATGTTCAAAAGGGAACGTTTGGGAATTGAAATTTTTGTGAAATTGTAGAACGAAGTGGGAAATAGAAAATAAAATATTTTAGAAACTGAGTGATTGATAGAGAATGATAGGAGTAGAGTTGGAATAAATAGATTTAATGGAAGTAGTTGGTAAGAAAAATGATTAGAATATTAGGATAAAAATGGAAAAAAATCATTTGGGAAACAAATTCCCATCTTTTCATATTTTCCCAATTTCATCAAATGTCAAATGTCCTTAAAGCCTCTAGGAGCCAAAACCCTTTAAATGGGATGGTACCCTAGAGTATCAAAATCAAATACATTGCTTGGTTTCTCCTTAACTGGCTGCATGGTCCTTGAACCTTTTATTGTTTAAAATCTCCGATTAAAAGTATGTCTATCGGAGATTGCTACTTCAGGAATAGTTGGATTTTGGCTTTCTTTAGACACGGAACAAAGTTCTAAAAGCCTCTAGAATTCCAAACCCTTTAAATGAGGTAGTACATGAAGATGCACAGTTATGCAAAGGAGTTGAACAAAGAGGGTTCGCATGAGAGTTTTAAATTTTAGGGTGTGTTTGACAACAAGAAGAAAATATCAAGCTAAAATTTTTTAATTTAAAACTTTTTACTTTTCATAACTTTTTTATTTTAAAATTATTTATTTATATCTTCCTATACAATTACCCTATTTTCTAATCATTTCTATACAATTATTTATACAATCAACTTATTTATTTTAAACTTATTCTCTTTTTATCTCATCATTACTAATATTATATCATATTATTTTCTCCTAATTTAACAACTTTTACACTAAAAACTTTTCATCCAAAAGTTTTATCATTTCCCAAACACACCCTTAGTAGAGTTGTATCTCGGTATAATTGTACTCAAAGATGTCTCTTATCCTTTACTTGTTTGAAATGAGTGATTTTATAGGGATGGATTTCTCCAAATAAAGGGGGACCGTTGCTTGTTTTTATCATGACTGATTTATTAGGGATGCTTTGGTGGGAGTGTGGATCTGCTCCAGCTAATTTTGAGGAAGTGGTCAGCATGGCTGTGAGGTTACTCAGTGTAATGTGGAGGTGCGCAAGGATTTGGTTGTCACATGGCATAGTGGTAGCTACTGTACCCTTTAGAGTGTCAAAATCAACTACATTGCTTGGTTTTTCCTTAAACGACTACATAGTCCTTGAACCTTTCACTGTTTAAAAACTCTTGTTAAAAGTATCCCAGTGGCAGTAATTAAACTGGGCATGCCCTTGTGTGTTTAAACTCTCTAGATTGCAAATTCTGTTTATGTTGCTTACGTTTCAACAAACAGGCATTTTACTGTACCAGTTCATGCTTTCGCTGTTTTTTTCAGATTTCCCTTTATTCTCTGTTGAAGTTGGGAAAAGGACTGTTTGTTGGAGGGGAGACATGATTTTATTTGAGCTGTGACAGTTTTCTAATGTTCTGTAGGAGAGTGGGTTGCATCCTCTGGAGGGGCTAATTTCACACCTCATATCATCAATGTTGCAACTGGCGAGGTATATTCTGGGTCCAAATAAGTGCCTAAGCATTGTACAAAAATAGATCATTATCTTTTCATTTAAGAAGTGATGATGCCTCGAGCTTCTGATGGGAAAGTTTGGTGCTGGCATTTATTACTACTTTTGCAAGTCATCTCTCTAGCCAGGAAGATACAAAGCTTAATTCATTATGGTACTGTTTAAAATTCAAACGTCATGATTAGCCTTGTGGTGATATATAAAAAATCTCAGTATGCGCATAACCCATGTTGGTGTCTTCAGTTCTTGATTAGCAGAGATCGTCATTTTTATGAAAGGATAGGAGGGCTTTTTGATTTTTTTTTTAAATGTAGGATTTTTATTCCATATGTCCTAGTTCCTAATGCATATTCTTATTATCCTGATAATGATGTTGATTAAAAATCTTCCTAGATCAAAAAAAGTATAAATTTATCAGTTTATAAACATTTTGATGAAATTTGAGGCCTGCATGAATTTCTAATTGAAAATCTTCAATATATCTTGGCTAGGTAAAATCATGCCATACTGAGTATTTGTTGGTCTGGTTTTACCAAAAATATCATAAGTTTATGAAATATGAGGAGGCTATAAGATGGCCAGGGTAGATGAAGTAAATATTCTTCTTGGTATATCTTCCGGCCATTATTTCCTCATCACAACAAGCCAGACACTCCTTAACTCATGCACGACATGGAGACTCTTCAGAGTTTCTCCTTTTAATTGAGGGTTGCTAACCCTTAAAATTCTGCAACTTTCTATCCCTGTTTGAGGTAGGTGTGGAGAATAGTTGGAGGATCTTAGACAACTGCAAATCTGCAATGAAATCTAGTAAAGGGAAATGCTATGATATATCTTTGTTAGAAGGCCTTTCGCAGCATTGCTATGATATCTTTGTTAGAGGGCCTTTCACAGCATTCAGGTTACAGACTCCTCTCATAAATGTAAGACAGAAGAATATGTACAAATGAGATTATGAAAATGCGCATACTTGCATAATTTTCTTAAGGAGGATTACTTTTTTTCATGCATATGTAGTAGAGATTGACTGATGCTATGTGCTGCGTTCCACTTCATTGATGATTCTATTTCAATTTGTTTGGTTCTACCTTGTTACTGATTCTCTTTTGACTGTTTTAGGATGTTACCATGAAGATTATCTCATTTTCTCAGCAAATGCCTGGAGCTATCTGCATTCTTTCTGCAAATGGTGCCGTCTCAAATGTTACACTTCGGCAGCCTGATTCTTCTGGGGGTACTCTGACCTATGAGGTTTGACAAGTTGTTTAACTTTTATTATTTACTTTAAAATTGAGATGCCATTGTTTAGGGCTATATGCCTCTCTGGTCTACATCCACACTTCATTTGTAGGGTATTAACATTTATTATAGAGAACTAATTGGCTTCTTTTTGCTTTCTATTTACCATTCAAATTGGTGGTTCATAGAAGCATACTTCATGGTGAAGTTTACCTAGAATCAGGATATTCCCAGGATACAACTTACTTCATAGCAGTGCATCTTGGTCTTGCTCAGGGTGCTTAGATCCATTCCTTAATGAATTTTGGTGAACATAGCTACTTTAGCAATCAAATTCTTCAACTTATCTGATGGTGAGACTAAAGCATCAAAATGCCTTTTGTTTTGTGTGTGATCCCCATTGCTGTTGTTGATAATTAATTTTAAACATATCTTAAGTCAGTGGCTAGTTGGTTCAGCTACTTGCATACTGATGCCAATACAGTCCGTTACAGAGAAAATGTTTAATTAAGACATTTTCATATAGGTCCTCAAATCCTCTCCCATAGTGATCCATGTTGTTTTGGGATTTGACTTTGCCCATTCAGAGGATATCACCTGAAATGACTGATGCACTTCTCCTGTCTGCTGTGATATCAGCTGTGATCTTGTGGATGGGATTTCAAAGCTACCAACCATTTGAGTATTTGAGTGAGATGCGCACTAATTGCCATCCATTTACTGGCAGGCTTCTTTATGTTGGAAAAAATTTCACCCTTTTTGGAAGTTCTGCTGAGCAAAGAGCAAGAAAACACAACCATGGCTCTGATGCTGACAGACCCTTGTCCCATAGAGGCAGAAATGGAAATAACCTTATCACTCATTTTGGGGAACAAGATGCAATCCAGAATTATAGGAATGCTTCTGATTATAAAAAATATAGAGGGATTCTTAGGCAAACTGTTTTTCTCTTATTTATTATTATTACTTTTTACCATAACTGTTATCCATGTCTTCCAGTCCCAAAGCATTTTCCTGACTGATTTTGCGCATCACTAGAAGTCAAATATATTGCGGTTTTGCCCCTAACCCTTGGGTTTAAATGTCCAGCTAAGTGGAGCTTAAAATGTAAGGCTATCTCTTTATTTTTCGTGCAGAATTTTCAAATGAGAAAAATGCAAAATGTAGACAGCATCTTTTCTTCTTTTGGAGAACAACTACCCATTTTTCATGTTCCAATACTTTATATGTGCTCTTGAGATTGCCTCATTCCTGTTAGTTCCCTTAATTCCTTTCATGTGTTTGTCTAGGGTCGATTTGAAATACTTTCCTTGTCTGGATCGTTCATGGCTGTGGATAGTGGGGGAACAAGGAGCCGAACAGGTGGCATGAGTGTTTCTTTGGCAAGCCCAGATGGCCGTGTTTTAGGTGGTGGAGTTGCTGGTTTACTAGTTGCTGCCTGTCCCGTGCAGGCGAGATCATCTTGCTCAAATTTTATTTTCTCTATGATTGTTGATTTTGCATAAGTGGGAATTCCAACAAGCCATCTGCCTTAAATGATTACTTTCTATAGTCTTCAATGAAACTGGAAAGGCATGTCTCTGTTGCTAGAGTGCAAGTCGAGTTCATGAAACTCAGGTTTGCCTCAACCCTTACCTAAACCAATTCGGCTTCCCCAAAAAAAAAAAAAAAAAACTATTCGTAAAATTATTAAATCTAAACTTCATTGTATTTGTGAAAATCAATCAAGATGACAAATTTTCATGTGATTTAAGAGGGACAAGTTTAAAATTTCATATAAATATATCGTAACAACAAATTACATAAGCAATAATAATAATATATTTCTAGAAGAAAATTTAACCTTTTAAAATAAGATTAAAAAACACAATTAATAAGCTGAAAAGTAAATAATATGAATATAAAGATAAATGCAAATGAAATAATGTAATTTCAACATGACAAATATGTATTCACACACAAATATAAATAGCATAAATACCACATGGTCTCACTTCTATGAAACTTCTTTGAAGTTTCAATGTGACCCATTTCTTTTTTAATATCTAGATGATTAATAGAAAATCTACTAAATATATTATATTTAACATAATTTATAGTATCTTGAAAACATTTTTATTTGTTTAATATCACTCTGTATGAGCTCCATTGAAAATCAATATAATAAAATGGTTTAATATCAATTTTAAAGGTGTATTTTTAAATCTGAACCGTCTAAACTATCATTTCTATGTGGATAAATGATTCTATCAAGTATTATTACATTCTAATACATATGTAATGGATTTAAGCGTTTTTCATAATTTACACATGAATATATATATTTTTCGACAAATGTAGCCCATAAATATACTTGATCGAGATGAAACTTAGTTTTCTTGATAAATAAATGATATTAAATATAATAAATGGATTGGATTTTTCATTAATGATCAAAATCTTAAAATTAAGGGGGTTGCATGGCTCCATACATATTGTTTAAATATTCTGTATATAATATATTTTATATTAAATATAAAAATTAAAAATTGGGCTTGAGTGGTAAAAGGCAAATCCTAATACTGAATTTTTTTTCGAGGCTCAACCCAGCCTAAGTTGCACCCCTACCTGTTGCACAAAATGATATGCAGAAAATGTTTACTGTTTTCTCTGACGGGATATTTTCTCTGGTCTTCATGTGAGTCCTAAGATCCCTGTAAACAGTGTGGGGAATACAGGTGTCGAATTGACAGTTGACAATCATGGAATATTTGTTAGCTTCAATGAAATACAAAGCCTTTTTATTTTTTGGCAAAAAAATTCCTAAAATTAGAACTTTGGAAAAGCATCCCTTTGTTGCAATCTCTGAAAAATCAAGGTCAGGCCTGGTTTTTTTTTGTGTCAATGTCACTGTTTTCTTAACCGATTATCTCCTATGTGGGCGTGATGATTGATGAACTATGCCTTCATAAGCTCATTTTGATTTGGACTTTAATTGCCCAGATGCTTGATGATCGATGCTACAGCGACCTATGCTTTTATATGCTCATTATTATTTGCATTTCAATCGCCCAAATCCTTGAATGAAGCTTGCCAGCCGATATTCAGAAACATGGTGAAATGATAATTTTGGAACTTCTCTTTTGATACTGTATTATCTGAAAGATGCTACTACACGTTCAGGTCACCCCGTCCATTACTATGTTGAATGAGGACCATGGTAGTTCTTGTTGAGCTTCGAGCTTGTTACCATGAAGTTAAAATGGATCCCTTCATAATGCTAATGCTGCTATTTATGTGAATATTTGCTTTTCCTTCTCTAACATGCTTCCAGTGAAAGCAGGTAGTGGTTGGACATTTTATACCAGTTACACAGCTAGAAATGAAGCCCAAAAAGCCAAGATTTGAATTTACTACGGCAACAACGACGACTGCTGCTGTTCCCATTTCTAGTGTGAACATGAATGATACTCACCCTGTGGAAGTGCAACAGAACTCAAAATCCCTGAAGCCAAATCTTGGAGTTTCTTCTTCCTTTCGAGTAGAAAACTGGCCTTTGAATTCCTCACATACTGACATCAATGTGTCCTTGCCCGAAGGATAGCACAGACAGCACGCATGTGTTACAAGAAGTTTCCTTGCTGATCCTCAGAATGATATCAAGACTCCAGACGATGGCCGCTTTCTGCAAATTATGACAGGTTTCCATTGCCGCATTTTCTGTTGCTTTGTGAACTGAGTAGATGACAGTGGAAGGGGGAAAGCTTAAGACAGCATGAACGGGACACCTGGGTCTGATCGTTCTTTAAAGTGGGATGATTGGTGGATCCTATTATCAATCACTGCTGTGATCATAGCTGTTGTTGTGCTTAAACTTTTCTTAGAAGCATAAAACTTTTTTTTTTCTCCTCTTTTCCCCCCTTGGGTGTCATTCAGGCTCAACATTGATCACCAACTGACCGTAGTCGCACACTAGTTTGTTGTTGAAATTCATTATCTTTGTCTACTCTGACTTGGCACTCTGGTAGTGGTAGGGATTGATGTTATAAAACTTGTTAGGTGTTTAGCATCGCTTAGAACCATGATGAACTTGTGCCATTTCCTGCTTTCTTCGTTTCAAGTTGCCGACTACTATGTCATATGCATGTCTTCAGTGTTGCAGTCTTCATGCCGATGGTCACCAATAGTCCTCGCAGGAACAGGATCCTCTTTTAAACTGATGGAAACGAGTGCAATCTCTCACAATGATCTCCCTTTCATAAACCTTTGAAATGAACTTCATCGCATGATGGCAATCTTCACATATGCGAAGGTTTTTTGTGATCCTAATAGTGGCAGGAGCAGCTGTAGTGAGCAGCCCAAAAGCCAAAGCAATCTTCTCACTATGGATGTTGTAAAGGTTGTCTTCTCGTGTATTCTGTCTTCCTACCTTCTCCATCATTTCAGCCAGCATTTCCTTGATCTCCTCATGCATAGGATGTGCAATTTTCCCCACTGCAAACTCGTGCACCCTGCACCCAATCTCAATCCAGCTCGTGCCCGTTGGTTTCTTTCCTATCTTCATCCTTGCCTCCGCCATTTTATCTTCTAATCCCACATTGGCGTACATGTTTGACATGATCACAAAGTGGCTGGTATCATTAGGTGAGCAATCTTCTTGAATACTCGTGATCATCTCACTCACCCTTTCTGCCATGCTCAAGTTATTCTGGATCCTGCATGCACTGAGAAGGGAACTAAGGATGATGGCATTGGGCGGGGTTGGCATCTCTGCAACCATTCTAAAAGCTTCCTCAAGCAATCCAATGCGACCAAGCAAGTCGACCATGCACCCATAGTGCTTGTTCGTGGGCTTGATGCTGTACTTGTTCCACATCAGATCAAAGTAAAATCGTCCTTCCTCTAGCAACCCATTATGGCTGCAGCCACAGAGAACAGCGAGGAATGTCACTTCGTTGGGACGCACTCTGCCGTCCGCCTCCATTCTGGAGAATAGCCGTATAGCATCCCTTCCATACCCGTTTACGGACAGCCCATGCAACATCGCATTCCATGTCCGGATGCCCTTCGATTCCATGGCATTAAACACACCATGCGCATCAGCCACATTTCCACATTTGCAATACATATCAACAAGGGCTGTGCCCATGCACTCCGTCAATTCCAGCTCCGCTCTTTCGATATAAGCATGCACCCATCTTCCCAGAATCAATGTGCCTAGACGACTGCAGGCCGATAGAACACTGACGATGGCAAAATCGTCGGGCTTAATCCCAGCTTTCTGCATCTCGTGGAAGACAGCGACTGCCCCTTCTGGCTGCTCCGCCCGCAGGTGCGCATCTATCAAAGCAGTCCAGGACACCACGTTTCTTGTTGGCATTTCATCGAAGACCCGAACGGCATTGTCCAGCTGGTTGCAACGCGCGTACATGGTGACGAGGGACGTCTGGATGTAAACGTCGGAAGCGAGGCAGCGCTTCACAGAGTGCGCGTGGATCTGTTTACCGAACGGGAGGGAAGAAAGCATGGCGCAGGCTTTGAGGGCAGGCGCGAAAGCCAGATTGAGAGCGGAAGAAGATGATTCTCCTCCGCCCTCCCCCAAGAGTTGTCTGAATCTGTATATCGCGCGGCGCTGCTGCAGCAGCAGCAGTCCAGCATCGGAGGCCTTTTGACGGTGAGGATTTGAGGCGGCTGGAGAATCGGCGGGAAGAGGGTGAGGAGAGGATGGTTGATGCAGAGAGAATGACCCACCGGCCGCCATCCGCATCTTCATATCGGTTTTCTCCCAGTTTTTGTCATTTCATTCATGCAAGTAATGATAATGGCCTCTGCTCCACACGGTTCTTACGGGTGTGCCCGAGAAGTTATAGGAAATGTCAAAGTTAAAACTTTTTAATTTAAAATTTATCACCTTTGTAATTATTATATTTTTAATCATTTTTTCACATTTTTCTATATAATTATCCTACTTTTCAATCATTTTTACTCAATTATCTAAATAATTAATTTATCTATTTTAACTTTATCATATTTACTACTCATCATTACCCTTATCTTATCACATCATTTGATAACTTTTATTTTCCAAAATTTTTCATCAAACACACCTTGTATTTGCATTAGATAATCTTAATATCTTCTAATATACTCGGATGTGTAACCGTCCACTTTTCCTTCTCCCTTGGCTAGCTCCCGAGGCCTGACCTCGTCCCTTGCTATTCCACAAATTAACTCCACATTTTTTCCTGCCGACAAACCTCCCACTAGGCACATGACATGTTAACGCTGGGCTAAGCTAGATAAACTAGCTGGCTAATACTTTTTTTTTATAACTAGGAGTATAATATTATATTTCATTTCATATTACAATCAAGGTTAAGAAATTAAATGAAAAACAATAAGCTAGTTGATTTAAAAACAATATCACTGTAGCACATGGTTTTTAGTGTGCTACGATGAACTGGCAAATGGGCCTAAAAGTGTAAGGTATGCTCAATAGAAAAATATAACTATGAACTAAACAGGAAAGTAAATATATAAATACAAGAGAGGAAAATCAATATGAGATTCAAGTTAACGAGTTAGCGGGTTAGACGTGATGCAAGTTAGATACAGAAATTAAACGTGCAAAAATAAAAATATAAATGGTGTAGAAAAGGGGTTCAAGATCAGAAATGAAAAAATTTATAAAATGTGCAGACATGGAGGTTAAAAAAGGAAGACGCAAGCGTTAAGGCTTTTAGATGATGCAAGTTTTTAGAGATTTTTAAATGATGCGAGTTAGTCAAACGCAAACATTTATCTCAATTAGACACAATTAGCAGTTAGTAATATGTGTATAAATATTAATAAAATTTTAATATATTAACTTTTGGAGTCGCCACTAACCATATAACGGTAGTTAGTCCGTGTATAATAAGTCACTGAAATACAAAGATTTTCTAAGTGAACTCACAACTAGAAAAAATATATAATTTTATTTTTCTAGTACATCGGTACTAGGAGTGCGAAAAATTAATATACATTTTTTTATGTAAAAGCTCAGGAGGGTGGATGCAAATAGTTGTTCTTGTTGTGTGGAAATAAAATGTTTCTTATAATAGTTTGATTTTATGTTTTTTTAATATTTGCTTCATAAATATAATGACATATACTTGTTGAAAAAAATTTATGAGCAGTTAAAAAAAACTTTTAAAAAAAGAGTTTCAAAAGTAGCTTTGTTTTTTTTTTTTGAAAAAAAAAAGTGACATGCTGGAAAACTAAAAAAAAATGGAAAAGGGGAGGAATAGTAGCATGCTGGTGCTTTTTTTTTTTGGAAAATGAAAAAATAAAAATGAGAGAGAGGCGATGATGCTAAACAAAAAAAGACGGGCTGGAATTCCTTTTCCCATTTTGTTTTTATTTATTTATTTATTTATTGAGAAGATAATGCACAGATTTTTGAAGCAAGTGAAGAATGGTGGTTTTTAAAAAAAAATGAAAAATGAAAAGGAAGAAAGAGGATGTGCTAGAACTTGTTTTGTTTTGTTTTTTTTTAAAACGGAAAAATGAAAAGGAAGAAAGAGGATGCGTTGAAACTTGTTTTGTTTTTTTTAACGGAAAAATGAAAAGGAAGAAAGAAGACGTGTTGTGGCTTGTTTGCCTCTTGATTTTTTTTTTGTTAAAAAAAATGAAAATGTATCAAGAATAATAACTTGATAAAGGTTTTTTTTTTTTTTCTTTTGAAATTTTTTTTTTTTTAAAAAAA
>JAXCLR010000073.1:5964023-5986428 GCA_035584095.1 Annona squamosa
TGCGTTCGGTGGGAGACGAAGAGGAGGAAGTAGAAGAAGGCAGTTTGACTGAGGACGAAAGAAGAAAGCAGAAGAGGAGGGAGAGAAGGGCGAAAGTAGGACCAAAGCGGCATGTGAAAAGAAGCAAGATTCCTCCGGAGCTATTCCTGAGGGCCGCAGTTCGGCCTTTCACTTACAGGAATCTTGTCAAGGAGATTGTATTGATGCGGCACGCGATCATAGACGGGGAGATTAGCGGGCAGCAGTGAAGAGTTTGGTGGTTCCATGTTTTCCTCTTACTTTCAAATCATCAGTTCGAATCATCGGCAAGGCTGGTACCACTGCAAGCAGGGAAATGCGTGTTAGCATGCCCATGTGGATATGCGGTAGCCACTGACTAAAGTCTAATGATATCTTGTTGCAGGTAGATTGTGGTCACCCTGTTGGATGGATCAGATAACAACGAAGAGTGATATCACATGCTTTAGGCTCCGGAACCGAAGGCAGATCAGTGATAACGCCTTAATCTAATGATATTGTGATAGACATCTAGTAAACCTACTTCTGGATTGAGGCTGATTACGTGAACTTTTTTATTCTTGCAGCAGCTTCAGGAGAGTTGCTCGTGCAAAGCTCCCGCCCCAGCAAATGAAATTCATACGTAGCGGAATCCAAATTCGTAGTGGTAGTTATGACTCATGCTTGCGTTAGCAAAAGCGTTCCCCATGAAAAGCAGCAATCAGCACGGCGTTCTTGATCATAAAACTGTTTGAAAAAATAATAAAAGAAAAGAAGACGAAAAGAAGCCCGGGTTAAGTTGGTGGGGGGTGGGTGGTTGGCCGAGCTTGGTGTGGGGGAAGACCTGCGTTCTGAGACCATTCTCGTTTTGAGGAATTTGCAATATGCAGCGATCTTTGTTGTGCGCGTGAATTATATTAGAACTTAGAAGATCAATTTACGAGTGCGCGTGCGCATGTTTATATTAGAACTTCCAAGATCAGCATTGCTCTGGCAAATAACCATGTTTTCCATTTCCCTCTTACTTCAAGAACAAATGCAGGAGGAACGTGAGATCTATAAATTAACTAATCTGAATATTCATTTTACAAGTGCCACCATCGGTTCACATAAAAATACACGTTTTACCTAACAAAGCTTTCTACATCATTCTATGCAAAGCATCCATATACCAAGCGCACTGCTGTACCACTTCAAGGTTTCGTGTGGTTAGGCTGTCAGCTGGTACACGGCACGGCGATGAGGGAGCACCCTAGCCGGAAGCTCAATTTAAGAGCTTCTGGATAACATCGCTTTGGCAACTTGCAGAGGTTAAAAAATAAAGCAAAAGTTCTACTTCCAACCGAAATCTTTTTAGCCCAAAGCGCATTAATAAACGTGATTTCTCCATGCTGTTAAACGAAGCTTAAGACAGGATCATTTTCGAGGCATTGAGACCATACTCAATGCGTTCAATCTCCTTCATATGCTTCTTGAGCTTATCAATTCCCTGCGATCCAAAAGAAGACCTCTGAAGATGTCCAACTTAATGAAAATGAAAGCTCAAAACTTTAGGAAATGGGGGCAGGGCCTGACCTTCTGTGTTTCAGGTGAAATTGAGGAAGCAGCAGCCTCACCCCAGAGCTTCAAACCTACAAGACCAATCCCCTTCCGCTGTTCTGTACCCCTATCTTCCGCTAGGTAGGCTATTGCATCCTTAAATTGCTTTCTTGAATCAGAGAACCAGTGCAGACCATCAAATGACGTCTCTTGACTTGTAATCTAAAATAATAAGATCCACTGAGTTTTCCTCATTTTTCTAAAACAAAATTATAACCAACAAATGATAAATTTTTTAGATTCCTGCAACTTTTTCCCTTGTTCTTCATGAACATAAGGCTGTACTCCTCTTTTAGCTTTCAGCATATTTTCCATGAGATCAGCCTATTTAGATTCCTACTACTTTTTTCCTTATTCTTCATGAACCTTAGGCTGTGCTCCTCTTTTCCATGATACGAGCCTATCTTCTCTCTTTCAGTTTCCGTGGTACCAGCCCAAGAAATTCATGCATCAATTGGCCTTGGAGGCATAGAAACGTGCAAAAGAAATGCATCGTAAGCAAGTATAACAAAGAAGGCACATTGGGACATATTAATTCATTTTCATGAATGAAGAAATAAAGGAATAACAAAAAGAAAAAGAAAAGGTCTCAGATGTTCATGCAAGCACCTTTAGAATATAAGCGACACCCATCATGAATCCATCATCAGTGTTCACAGGATTTCCTGCATTGGGCCCCCTCAATTTCTTATCCTGACTAAGAGCTTTGCTGTCTACTAAACTAATTATCAGTGCTGGAACTAGTTGGAAGAAATCCCTGAGATGAATATATTCACTGCTTTGGAGTTCCTAAAAGTGAGAGAACTAGGTATCATCAGCAAAACTTTTGATGGGACAGAAAAGAGTACTTATTTTAGGAGAAAGTAAACAAAAGGCTACCTTTGAAAATTCACTTGTTAGAAATGAAAAATAATTGCGAAGTTCATCAGACTGGTTTCCGTTCTTGATGGCTATGTCCATTATCCTTCCTGCCATGACTGTTTCATCAATGAAATTGTGCCCCCTGGAAAATTCTTCGAAGCTCCTGATACTTCCCGGAATGTGTACAAACCTACAATTGACATGTATACACTGCAAATAAGCTCATGCGCATTTTAGTAACAAGGAGATTACAAATGTTATACGTACTGGGAGATTCTGCCAACATGACGAGAATCACCAGCTTGCACACTCCTCACCAACCCCAAAACATTACCCAATTCAACAATATTGTGCCGCAGCTGTTCCAAAAAGACCAAACCACGATCTGGCAAGGGAGGCCTTCCAATTGCTACGTTATGCTCCTCTGCTTCCACAAAACCAGGCTTGGATGTTGTTCCTTTGTCAAGCTGAAGAATTGCATCGCCCACACAAATCTGTGGTCTATCAATACTGGTGAAGTAGAAAAACTAAAGATCTCCATGTGTATATCATTACCCAGTAATCAGAACTCAACTTTTGATAAAACAAAGGCTAATAAAGGCATTAGAGAAACAGGTGACCTTCTTTAGTGGAAGAAATATTGGAAGCTGAAGACCCATGGTGGCTAATGGTCTACAAGCTGGGACTAGATTTTAAATGTCCTAAGGCTCTGTCTCAGCAAGAAGAAAACCACTACTGAAGACACTTGCAATTGACCTCTCCAACTGTTAATTGATCCACGTTTTCCATGACACAGAAATAACCCATGCAAGGGGAGTTGGAAGTCCAACTTCAACCAACAACTATGTGGATCCCAATGATGTGATGACCTTAAGCCACATTTCCAGGCACAAGAAGTGAAATTAACAATAAGGTGAGAAGTGAAACATGGAACTATGTTCCACCAAATTCCATTTTATAAGAATGCTGTTAATTGTTTACCCCACCTTCACCTTGCTAACAGCTGATGTCTCTTTGATATTGCTGTTTTCCATTATATAATAAAAACTATTAATGAAAGGTCAAAAAGTAGAAGAACATGTTTGATAACAATAAGCCTACTGCTGTTTCACCTTTATCACAGGTAATACCACTGCAATAATTCAGTCAATATCAATACAATGATTTGAGATTACAGATATTGGTTGCAGGCCTGATGCACTGAGATGCGAGAAAGAGGCAGTTGGATCAAACAATACAGTGATACTGCAATAAAAAACACAGCAACTAGCTATTTAGGATTAGATTTCAGAATCCGATTTATCAATATCCTTTGATTATCTTAACATCAAAAGGCAAACAAGTAATTCTCTCTCAACGCCTCATTCGTATGCTTTCAAAGCATCCTGTCATCCCCTTTCTCAAGACCTTGAAACTAATCGTATTCCTGTCTCTATGCCAGGCCTCTGTAACACAGGACAAAACCACCCTACCCACTCATCTTTCCCAAAGGAATATACTGCTGGGCATAACCAATTAAGATAGCATGCTTCAAAACCCTGACATCAGGAAACGAAGGTGATACTCATAACGGGATAATGGTTCTTTATTGAAATCATTATTGTTAAAAAAATAATAATTGTGTTGTGTTGCCTATGCAGTTAACCATGACTTAGGGCCCACTTGGCTCTGCTTTTTAGGGTGCTCATGCAGTTTTTCACTTTGCACCATGATAAATTTAAAAGCAAATTCCACATATACCTATGAATTTTATCCCTAATTCCACGTATACCCAAGAACTTCAAAAAAAAAAAAAAAAACTCATACCCGCGAATTTTATCCTAATTTCACATATATTCATGTTGTTAAGAAATCCATTAAATGGGTTGTTAACCTCCCTATAAAATGACAAATATGCCCGAGCCTCAATATATTTGCCGTTCTCTTGCTATTCGAAATCAGTTAAATGGGCCGTTAGCCTCCCTGTAGAATGATAAAAATACCCAAAACTTAATATAATTTGAAGGTGCTTTGCTCAAAATTCAAAAGTCATATTCAAATAATATATTATTTTATAGTTATAGGATTACTAAAAATTCATTACAAAATGAATTTTTAACTATAAAATCATAATTAGAAATGAGCATATTCGTCATTTCACAGGAGGAAAACGTCTCCTTTGACGGATGCCTAATAGCATGGGTACGTGTCGAATTAGGATGAAAATTCATAAATATAAAATAGATTTTTGAAAGGTCATTAGTATCAGTGAAATTATGGGTAAAATTAGTTGTTATATAAGGAATTCACCCTAAATTTAATTTGATGTTGGATGGGCAATGCAATAATGAGTAATGTTTTTCTATTTTTAAGAGGAAATTTAGCTCAAAATTATGAAAGCGTAAAAATCTTGCTTACATGAGAAAAGCTCATGTATCTTCCGTAGAAGTTGATGTAAAACACAACCTAAAACAAGCCCTTAGTTAGGTTGTGGCTAGCTGCTGAACCCTCTTTTTTTCAAATATGTATGGGCCTAAGCAAAATCAAGTCATTTACCATTTTTTTTACATTTTTGGATTTTGTTACATACTCTTTTATTCAAAAATAAAAAATGCATTTCATCGAAAAAATAAAATAACATAAATGTAAAAAAAATTATAATGTAAAAATTTGGCACATGAACTGATTTTGCTTGCGGCCTATACATATGTGGAAAAGAATAAAATGGGTGAAAAAAAAAATTTTAATGTAAAAATTTGGTACATGAACTGATTTTGCTTGGGGCCTATACATATGTGGAAAAGAATAAAATGGGTCCAACAGCTAGCCACAGCATAGCAAGTTGTACCTAGCTACAAGGTAACACAACACAATAATTAAATAATAATAAAAACAGATGCCAGCTCAATTTGCTTTCCATTAAGTTCATTCACAGACATGCAACAGATACTTGTATTGGCCACTGCCATCACAAAAAATTAAATGGAAAATGGAAATAATTGTAACCCACTGCTATCAATGAAAATCAATTTTATTAAGCTAAGTGAAACCAAATAGACTGCCCCATTTCTTGAGAGGACATATAGCAAGAGTAAAACAAAAATCATATCAAAAAGTTGTCTTATTAATATTCAAAAAGTAGCATTAAAATTGATAGGTTGAGATTAGCAGACTAAAACAAAACATAAATTCTCAACAAACCAGGCAAATGGCCATTTCAAACCAGTCTGAAATGAGGCCATTCTTATCCAAAAACATATTTTTTGTTTTTTTTTAAATTATTCTTACAAAACTGTTAATCTAGGTATGTTTTACCATTTTTAGAGATGTGTATATATTTTATTTTGGATTTTTAAACATAGAAGTAATTTAGTCATATTTCAATAATTTACACTGACTAAATTACCCCCATAAATAAAAATTCAAAATAAATATCTACACATCTTCGAAAATAGTAAAATTTGATTTATAGATTAAACGTGCCTAGATTAACAGTTTTATAAAAAAAATTAAAAAAATAAAATCAAATATGTTTTGGATCTATCTGAAATGGCCTGAAATGATCAGATCCCAACAAACATTAACATGGCAGGATTACATCCTTCCGTCAGGAAAAAACATGAACAACAAATTGACATTGAACGTCTAACAAAATTAAATATCAAAGAAACAGTAATTTCACCTTCCAGAACTTGAATTCCTTTGCTAAATGAGATTTTACAATATGATCCTGGAGAAGCTCAGATAAGGATGCTAATTCTTGCTTCAGAAACTTGAAAGCTGAACTTAAAGCAACAGGTATGATGCCCCGGCCATGAGTAGCTAAAGAAGAAGCAATATGTTCCACACCAATAATCCTCAGTGACTTCCTACTTTGATCAGTAGATAGTTTCTCAATAAAAATCTGTACATGAATTCATCAGAAGTGTTAAGATGATTATACGGAGAAGCCGGCAAGCTTGTTATTATATTTTCCTGCCTTTCAGTTAAACAAAGATAAAGAAAAGAAACGTTTGGCTTTTACATGATAGTAAACTAAATTATTCTAGAACATATGTCAGGAAAACATCAAGGACTGGTGTTCGCTTTTAACCTAAGGACGATTTTCTTTCACCTGATTGTTTATGTTATATGAGAAGCTCTCAGCAAATTTAGGGATATTTTGCATGATATCAGTGACATCAGAACCATTGTCCAAGGACTGGAAGGGAAGATGAATGTCATCTAATAGAAGGCCATACTTCATTTCTGCCAACTGCCTCATTTCTGAGTACACCTGAATGAAACAATAAGAAATTAGAAACACCAATAGCTGCAAACAAAACATGTGGACATTTTTTACACATGTAAGCACCTGACGAAACAAAGTGTCAACAAGAACTGAAGAAAGTGTGCCCGAGTACAACAGTCAACCAACACATGACTAGACAATGTAGAAGGCATATTAGAGTATGATGCTCAGCTGAATCTCATACTGAAATAGTAGATTTAGTTCTCCACATCTTTATGAACATACCAGAATTATTTAAACGTTGTAAAAATGGCTGTACCTTCCAATTATAAGGGGACATGGCTGTGTGTTCATAAAAAGCAGAATCCAGATACCTCTCCACATGCAATTTTATGTCGATGTGCTTGAATGGTAGTCTCACATGCTTCATTTGCAAGTACCATGAGAGATCGTGCACACCAGTCTGGCAAAGAAACCCAAATTAGCACTAAATAAGAATGAGCAAGCAAAACAATGTGCAAATATAATGTCTGTAGATACGACCTAAAATCAGATATCTGGAATACCTTTGTGGGGTTTACGTGAACAGTTCCTCTCAAATGAGTAGAATGTACATGGAGACGGAGATCAGTCTCAATATCTCTACAAAGTGGAGTGATTATTTCCTATATTTTGAAATAGAAAAGCATGATCAGCAACCAAATCACCCTAACCTAACCTAACCTAACCTAAAAGCAAATAATGAGCCAGATTCAAAAGCTTATAAAACAGAAGATTAAGCACCACAGGACATACATTTTTCAAGGCATTCTCTATTTCCTCCTCATATGAATGTACAGTACATTTTCCAACGTTACCAAGTTTGAGAAGCCACAGCCCATCACAAAATCCATCAAGAAGATACCTGAAACAGAAACTGTTACTTGTCTAGTGATATTGCCTTTATACTTGTGTGCAACCAATACTCTCTTACCAACTAAAAGATGTGAATTCACCAATAACAAAAAGCATGCCCGCAAGAATATTATAATACAACTTACTGAATCCAGGAGGATTTGTTAACGTCTGTATAAACCATAGACAACCAAATTCCTAACATTTCTTTTCTCCAGTACAAGAAGTTGCAACTTGTAACCTCCTCAACTATTCTCTGAAAATCAGAGATGACATGCATCCTAGATATCAGCTTCTTTGTCCTTGAAAAATCAATATTCGCATGACCCTGGTTCAAGAAGAAAGATATTTTTGTCAGATAATAGTAGCTAAACCGTGGAACTCGAAGGAATCTATGGAGGCCTTTAATACAATAATGATGACATAAGAAAGTGCTAGAAATCCCTAAACAAACTTTGCAAACAATCTGATGCTTCCAGATGCCAAAAACTAAAGAAAATCCTACCACAATTTAGGCACCATATCTTGGAAATCACAAGAAAACAATATCAACGAGAAATTCCTAACCAATTCTACTTCCAATTTTCCTTAGAATGAACACCTTATCCTCCAAAATTTGCTAATGGACACAGTAACAGAATTACCTTAAGAGTATATCATCACTTTACTCAAAGAGGAGGAAACTCAAGATTTTTATACAGAATAATACATCAGATGACCAGATATCCAAAACCACGGTTAGGATTGAAAAATGTATTGATAACATCAAAAACTATAGTGCACATGAGTGGTTCAAAAAATGGATGACTCATTGAGGATGAATTTTTTGGCAATCTAAGACAATGATGCATTTTTCCTGTTCAGTATACACACCACGGATTTGTTCTTATCCATTATTTTAATTAAAGAAATATTTTGTGTAACTAAGGATAAAATTTTTCGGAAGTAGAAGGAATAAATTGAAGCAAACGATTCTTTCGAAATCAGAAGTAAACAATTCTAACATGCAACATTAGCAGCTATTTTTCTTTCCAGATAACCAGCAAAGCAATGGTGAAAGCCCATTTCGATGGTGTCTTAAGTTCCACAGGCAACTTTACTGCTGGTCGCACAAGTCAGGCAGCAACTGTGGATAGGATTAAATAGCACATTAGATAACAAAGGATAAAACTATAGACAACAATTTTTGTCATAACTTACTATACTTTGGACGACATCCAGAGCATTCGCAAGAATAAGCAGCCTCTTCCAGCTACCACCACACCGAAGCAATTGCAATGATAATAAAACCTACAATAACACACTGAGTGAATATTGAAAGAAGCCCGGAAGATTTGTATCAGTCTTTCACAAATAAGAGTGCAACTAGGCAAAGTAATTTATCAGGCAATACCTCTAACTGGTTATGATGCACATTTCTCAGGACTAGAGTGAATTTTTTCTAATTAGCAATCATAAGTTTTATCTAAATTATCATAGCACTCATGAAAGGCAAGGGGATCATAAGACCACATTGAACCCTTGCAAGATGAATGTTGTTGATAAAAGAAGTTTAAGGCCAGTGGATTACAAAACACCTTTAGATGACAATTGGGCATCACCCAGATGGGTTACATGATCATGTTGGGATACACAACTGGAACACACCAAAGGATTTCAAACCTTCATTGAGATGTCAACTTCGCAACAGGTATGTCCTCCTCCAGAGGATCACAGGAGCACCTCAAAACATGGGATGATGTCAGCTGGCTCATCCGCCAGAGGATAAGAAGGACACATTGAAATGTTAACTAAGCGTTAGCTTACCCCTTCTGTGGATTACAAGAACACTGAACACCTTGAAGCTCCAGCTAGGATTCAGCTAGCTCCTCCGGTCGATCATAAACTGAATCAAACCGTCAGCAGGCTTCTGCCTCCTAATGCATCTACTACTACTTTTCATTGTCTCACTTCTTCTGCCTCTTTTCATTTCTAGAAGAGAACATTGCTTGGGATTTTTCAAAAAATATCATGCTAATTGTCATTTGAATATTCCACTTTTAACTGACATCATATCAAATCTTCCACACTAAGGCCTGAATTGAGTTTGAATGAGTAAACCATCCATGGGAACAACTCAACTCAACTCAACTCAACGATTTCCCAAATAGCAATCTCACTTGTAAGTTTTGTTTAACACAATTATTTGATTAGAAGGAGAAAGCAAACATATGAATACAACTACTCATATTTTAAATACATAAAAAGAAAAAAATGGTAGCCTGGTGCATTAAGCTACCATATGCATGGGGACCGGGAAAGGATCAGACCACTTTTTTTGGGCCTATAGTATGCAACCATACGTTGCAAAAAAAGTTGTTTCCATGACTTAAACCTGTGACCTCCAGGTCACACCCCCACAACATCAATTAATCATATAACAAGTAAAGAAATCAAAATTATTGTTGGCGATAGGAACTAATTTCTGTCCATTTTTTGGGTGAGCAAACAGGCATATGTATCTATAAATTACAAAGCCACATCTTGAAAGTCCTAGTTCTTACACCTTTTCTTCCAAATTATTCATTTTGCTCTGATGACAAGTTCTGGTGTTTCAGATGATAACCATCAAAGTATAGAACCTTTTGCTTCAAATATAAGAAACATGTGTTAGAATTCATTCGCAATATAGCCAATCTAGAGGAAAGTAGGTTTGCCTGCATTAGCCACATTACAATGCATTCTAGTGAAGGAGAAGAAATTTTAAAAATGATCACGTCATCATAATAACAATTTCTATTGTGAAATATTGACATGAATTGCATGTTGTAACAATGTGCAACTTCTATTATAAGATAGAAATCATATGCATTTGTTTTGGGCATGTTACCAAGGAAAGAGAATCCATCAACCTTGCCTCTGTGCTTTTACCACCTAAATCCACATAAAAAATATGAAAGAGATTAATACAACTCCGAAGGTAGTGGAAATTTGTGCAACATTGATTTTTTCTCTTTCAAGTTATGTTGAGTTCTTAGTAAGAGAATAAGAGATCAATTAAATTCATAAAAATAGAAGAATATTAGAACTAACGTAACCTGCTTCTAACAAAAAATTACAATCATACATGCAACATAGACAAGGTAGCACACCAGTCTAAATCTCTCAAGTTTAATTATTAAATGGGAGTCACCGCTGACAGCTACTTTTTTGAATCTATGGCCAGCAAGAATCCACAGGTACATCCTAACATTCTGAACTGCTAGAAAAATGCAATGTAAAAGGAATCAACCGAGAGAATGAGTTTTTTTTCACTATTCCCGTCGTCATTAGTTTTCCTAATTTCCAGCTGCTGCTTTCCACCAATTGGACAGATAAGGTAAAAGTATCGTCTCATCTTTACTGGGAAACAGTGCCACTCTCATCGGAATTGTAAAATCATACTAAGTTATGAGAAACAAGAATAACAAATACCAAAAGCAGTATACCACGTGCCAATGAGATCAAAAATCCCATCTTGCCCACTTGAGTTCTTCTGGAAATTTCAGACTGTAGCTCATTCTGTAAATATAGGAAAATAGTAAATTCAGATTCAAATAATAAGAGAACAAAATCTTTGTGCATAAGAGTGATTACCCTTGCAGGAAGCAGTAATTGTTCGATGTCACCCAGCATAAGGTTTATGATATGTGGAAGGCTTCGGATGATATCTAAGCCCTTCTTGCGAAATGTCTCCTCCACGACCTAACTCCAAAGAATTAGTAACACGAAGAATAACAGAACCAAGAGTAAAGTTATCAATTAAGCTTACTTTCAATAAAACAACCATGTGACAAAGAGACTTCAATTTCTCCCTTTTAATGGGAACCTGCAACTCAACAACAGCAAAAAGTATTAAAAAAAAAAAAAAACAAATAACTTAGGTGCAAAACTACTGTAATAAGAAAACTAAACCATTAGTGCAAAGCAAAGATTTCAATGGAAGACCACTCAACCAGCGGGTGGCTGCTCATTGTCTAAGCTGTAGACAGAAAGCCATTGACTCTCTGAATAGGTTGATCAAGCAACCGATGGGTGAGATCGGTCCACCAATGACTGATGAGAACTCCACGGACAAAAGGTTGCTTGGTCAGTAAAACTAAGCTTGCCTGATGGTTCATCTTTAAACAGATTTTACCATTTTTAAATATAATCTTATTTTCTTTCTTTTCCTTTCTTCCTCTTTCGATAATCCATACTTCAAAGATTTGGAAGCTAACAATATTTGTCACTGAAGAGTTAAAAAAAATGAAGAAAAATGATCATGGAGATGTCGACCACCAGGTGTACTCCAAGAAGTTTGCGATATGCAGCTCACATTACTAGAGCACTGAAAAAATGTGATGTCGTGAAATACATTAAGAACATTAATAATACTGCAAAATTGAAGGAATACCTCAAAAAATGTATGAAGATCAAGCATTGTAATGGTTGTTATTTGCATCCTATTTGCCAAAAGTATTCCCTGCACTGGATTGGCAGAAAACAATAACTTCCATTTCTCTTGGTACATCATAAAAAAATAGCCTGTGTAGTGCAGATGACTCATGGAGACGAGCAATTAAGAATGAGATACAATGTAATCTTGCAACACATATCGAGACCTCTGGGCCTCTGGCTGTTATAACATGAACACATGCCAGGAATAACTAGGGCTGAGAACCAGGCCAATCAATTTATCAGAATAGGAAAAAGTGTGTCTTTCCCTTTGCCCATTAGAAACAGAACATTGGGGACCCTTTTTCCTGCTGACAGATCATTACCTTAATAAGAAATTAAAGGAAACTAACAGCAACAGCAACTACAGTATTTGATTTATTAAGGTCATCATTACATAAGTCACCAACCTGAATTTTTGGCCAAAAACACATTTTATAGTCATATGGTATGATGCAAATCCTGTAATGCATAGACATCATCCTACTAGAGATCCTACATTATTAGTGCATTTGACTACTAGCGCCCAACAGCATGAGTTGACAGACCAAAATACATTTGATCTTGAATGATTGAAGTCGCCCCTGTTCTTAGGGCTGTTGAGTAGTGAATTCTGGCCTTCTCTAGGACTCCTAGGTACCAGATTTATCATCTCGGAAAAAAAATTATGAGAAAAAGATTTTTGTTTGGGGCATCATCAGTCTCTAAAGATTTTTGAAAGATGAGCCATCCATGCTTTAAAACATTAATTACAGAATTGTCATTGCAATGTGAGGTCAGCTCAACAAAATAGGATCTAGTCTATTACTATTGCCATGCTACTGTAATATCTGATGCCCTAACATCTTGAGTTGTAACACATAATATGCATTTCAACAGTCAACAAAAACCTAGAAAACACTACCTGAATAATCTGTCTCATATGGAAACGAACACATGCTTCAATATTTGGCTGTTCTGCCTGGAATTGCAAGATAAATTGGGGATCATTAATCAAGAAAACCAAACAATGGAATGAAGTTTCTGAAAGGAATTAATGATTACCCAAGGATGTGCAGTGGACTGAAAGGAAGAAATCCAGTATGCCAAAGCATCTTTAATTGCTTGCCAATTCCTGAATAGGATAATAAATCAAGTCAAATGTCTATCCATATTGGACAGAAAAATCTTACAGAGAAGTGACACCTAATCTCAGGGAAGAACTTTGATCTGGAAAGCATATGATCAAAAGTCAAATATCCATCCATAGTGGACAGAGAAATCTCTGGGATTGATTCCCTTGCAATCCATATCCATAAAGATGTACCTCATGTTGCAGCTCTATCAAAAAGATACATGAAAAAAATTGAGGACTAACTATCCTCAACATGATTAATATAAATGCAACTCATAAAAGAGAGAAAATAAGCACTTTAGATGAGCCTGTACAATTTAAATTAGAGAAAACCTGGCAAGGAAATTTTCATACCTAGACTGCATCTCATTTATACGCATTAGATAACTGCTCTTCATCACATCCCACTCTTTTGAGGCGTCATTCAAAACAGACCATGACAGCAGTGAATTGGGAAATTGATTCTTCAACAAATCCAAAAGCATAAATCTCATGCCCCCCTCCATATATATTACAGGAGCCACTCGAATCATCTCCACAATCACCTTCCCTAGTCTTTTTTCTGGTGCTTCAGCTGCATTAGTAAATGGATATGAGAATGGAAACTTTTCTTTTTACCTAAGCTGTTATATTCACATTGCTCACAGAAAACTTGCACCATAAACAGAATGCACCTGAGTAGAGTAGATCATGTATGCACAGAAAGAGAGTTCATAAAAAAAAAGACCCAGATTCACTTTGGCTGGATAGGAAGATATTTAATTGCAAAAAGAATATGTTGAAAGCACAGAAGATAAAATTAAACTACATAAGTTTTGGTAGTATAAAAGACACATCAATTCAGATGAGATTCACAAAACATGCTTGGGATTTTTAAGTAGGGTATTGGGAAGCATACCAGAAGCAAAAACACCAAATAAAACCAGAGCTAGATAGCTTAGTATTTTTGCACGATCGAACGGAAATTCCTTCCAAGTGTCTGTTACAGAGAATAAGCAATTTGGATGAAAATTTTTTGATAATGTAGGAACTCGGAAGAGATTGATCTAATATGCACATATAACCGCAGCTAGACTCACCAAGTCGAGAAAGTATGTCCAATAAACCATCATGAGTGCAAGAAACACATGCCTCAAGGAATTTTCTGCTGCTTCTTACCTTCTGCATAGTATCTTGCCATGGTGACCCTTCTTGCAATAATCGCTGAGAATGAGCAATAACATTTGTTATGACTAATGATAGTGGGTTGTTTTTAGGAACTTAAATTTTGAGAGAGGGAGGAAGTGTGTGTGTGTGTGCGCGCGCGCGGGGAGGGCAGGGGTTGTGGTTGCTGGGGTTGGGAAGAGAGAAGAAGAAGAAGAGAAGCAAAACTTTATTACACTATTGCCTAAGTCCAAACAACTACAAAACTTTATTACACTATTGCCCAAGTCAAAACAACTAATCAGGCTCAGAAAACTCCAATTCTTACACGGAACAAACCAAAATCCAAAAGCCTTTCCAGGTAGGTAACCACTTGATCCAGGCAGCCCAGGTTCTCAGCTGAAATGCTAAAATTGTCAACCTCCATTTTCACTTTATTCAGCATCCTGAAAAAACAAAATAATGGCCACAACCTTCTCAAGAAGCTTTCAACTTGCAGTCATTCAGATGCTGAGTTATTTCCAGAGAGTTTTTTACCAACTACTAGAGTAAAAAAAACATCACGACCAAGGTCAGGAACAAAATCATGGAAGAGAAGGAAAACCAAAAATTGTTAGAAACTTGGAAGTAATTGAGATGAAGGCAGTTGCCGAGCTACAGAAGTAATAACTTCAGGAATAAGAAATAAATACAAATGTTGATGATCACTATACAAACCAGAAAATCATCAATAAAGTGGCATAAAATTAACTAAGAAATCCAAAATGCTCCTGATGTTTTACTATATCAGAAATTCATAATAACTTACAAATGGGAAGAAGAAAAAGGCACAAGTAATAATAAGGAAACAGAAATAACAGAAGAAATTTTAGAAATAAATAAATAAAAACACAAACAAATTTATATCAGACAAGAAACAGGTAAAAATTGAATTTCATTCAGCATGTGTTCAAAAAAATATGCCCATGGCTGATAAGGAAGAACTAATCAAAAAGAATCACATATACAGCAGAATATGCAATAAGTTGAGAGAACCATATTGCATATGATAAGAAGATTTAAAATTTTGAATCAAATTCTGAGAGAAAATGAGGCTCCGAACCTTGTGAATAAGGATAGGTAAGTCCTTATGCGTCCATTCTGTATCAAAATTTCATCCAGAACTAGGAACATGGACAGGCCATCACCAAATGAAGAAAATGCACTTTTAAGTGTTGCATTTGTAAACAATCCGCATGGTCTTCCATCACTATCTTGTGAAGAGTAAATGGAATACAACTGCTGAAGTAAATTACCCAGCAACTCAGTCATCCGGCTAGTAATCTCAGATAGTTCAACAAATAGTGATAATGAATGCCCAAATGCCTTTTGCGGCTCTCCCTCCAGAAGTATCTCTTGTGTACTTGACCGATAGCCAAATAAATGTAGCTGTCTGTAAATGTCTCTTGAAGCCTACAGATATTGCATACAGAGATACATGGATGAAACTTGGCAGTGATTTGCAGTTTGAAGCATTCAAAATACATTGTATGCTTGAATCAAGCCAGGAACCAAAAACAGTGCATTCTGAGGACAGAACGTGGTTGAAGAATGTGGATATTGTGTTGTCCTTTGCTTGATGTCTCTCCTATAACTTGGTTAGTACATTCTCGAATTCTCCTATAGTCAACAATTTACTTTGCAGCTTTACATGTCCACTTAACCAGCATCACCAAACATTCATACAAAAACTGATTATATCTCAAACTTCCATGTTATCTAAATCAGAAACAATCTTTGATATAAAATCCTGTCAACAACTAGTATCATCAACACAGTGACAGATTGATCACCGCAGAGTCAATACAGCTTGCACACCACAGTGTCAGCAAAGTTTGCATTAATCTGTTTGGATTAGCACGGAATCGGAATGGATGAAATGGCCACCCTTCACACAACCATTGGAATTGATTTAACACTTTCAACCAACTCTAGCAAGTAGCAACCACAAACGATTTTATTTTTTCTTATTGTTATCTATATTTTCAATCATTCCTTCTTATTTTAACAACAAAAAAGTCCATGCTGCAGACGTAGTCATCTCCTACACTTTCTATCAGGCAGTCCAAACAGCAACTAAAACTTTGTTTCTCCTCAAGCAAAGTGTTTATTGCACCATCGTTAGTAACTTCCTTTCTTTGTTTCCTTTATTCTTTTTCTTTTTTTGCAGAATGTGATATGTTCTCGGCCTCGCAATATCGACGGTTTAGATAAACGTTAGTGGATTTCAAATTTCCCAGATAAAAATAGCCTGCCAATTGCAAAATTTCCAAGAAGCTACAAAACGCTGGAGGACATGCTCAGACAGACAGAGAGAGAGTGTGTACATGTCGACAAAGCCTCGAGATTTCAACGCAGTCATAAGAAAGCACGGTGACGAACTTGGTGACAGCAACATTATCGGATTCTATGATATCATAAATCTCCGAAGGTTCAAAAAGCTCCACGGAGACGCGTACGGGGTCACAGCTGGAACTGCAAGCTTCAGCGACTCCAGTGGAAAATCCGTGGGGTTCGTCAAGCAGATTATTCAGCAGATCAAGGCTCTTGCACCGCCATTCGTCAACAGATCTTCGGAGCTTCTCTTGCTGCTCTTCCAGAGCCACTACTGAAAAGGGGGGACATGGAAAAACGGAAAATTTGAGGGAGAGAAATACTTCAAAGCAAGAATGAAGAATTAAAGAAAGGAAAGGAGGCTCCACACCGGAGGCCATTGAACACTAGGGTTTCGGAGCTTAAATAGTGGGAGAAATCTACTGCGGCGGCGGCGGCGGCGGCGGCGGCGAGTGTAGGATTGAAATCAGCGTTTTAGGCGGGCACAGGAAGTGTGGTTGCCACCCCAATTCGTCGCCACTGGCCGTATATCCCACCACCTGTCGACTGCGAATGTCGGTTGGAAGTTGGAACATGAAGGAAAAAGCGAAAGAGTCTCCGGCGAAGAGGCACTCTGAAGTTCGAACCCCAATCCACTCTTTTAACAAACCGGATTGGGGGGCGATTGAACCGGTTGGGCGGTGAAAATGACGATACGGTTAGCATTCGATTCTTTTTTAATGGCCTGTTTAGGGCGCTTAATTTCTGTAAAAAGCACTGTAATCGTGCACTTTTTCAGACTTCCAGCGCAGGGCTCTGAACCTTATGTTTCACCCGCTGCGCTTTTGCGAAACATGTCCGGTCACCCGTGGCATGGCGTGGCTTTCGAGAGGGAGTAGTATTTCCGCGTAATCAAAAAAATTATTGTGTTCGCTTAAGTTCGGTGCATCATGCATTTAAAATTTTTTATTTTTAAAATTTTTTTATAAATTATTGATCTAAATATATTTAACAAAATGCCCTTGTATTTAAAAATTTTCAAAAAATTTATAAATATCTAAAAATGATAAAACTTGATACATATGTTAAATATACTTAGATTTAACACTTTTATAAATAACTTTGAAAAAATAAAAAAAAAAAATAAATACCCTCGAGTGCGTTGAAGCAAAGTATACTTTGGTGCATTTAATCATTCACCCAGAAATTATATAAGATGTCATCATCTATCGTCATGACTAGCAAGAGTATACTTAATCATTGGCTTGAAATTAATTTAATGCCAAGTGAGATAGTTAAATTATTATTTCATAAGTATACTAATGTCGTGGTTCAGAATGGTTTCAAGTGGCAATTGGACTAATTCAGAAAAATGATTTTAGCTCAATGTTTAGTTTCAAAATCATTTTGATTAAACTATTAAACCAATGAATGAAATTAAATTGGTAGATATTGAGCAATTCTAGGGCATACAATTTTTTTATTTGTATTTATACAATATGATAACTAATATAACAATCAAATACATTTACAATTCTCAAATTATGAAGTGTCATTTTTATAAATATCCCTACATTAGGGGAAATATGTAACCTCTCTCACTATTTGGGGGGAGCGTTAATATTATAAAACTTCACTAAAATTTTCTTGCGCACAAGTAGGACTTCAAACCTAATATGTTTGTTGCAAACGAATGAGTTTAGGCGTACTATGAGGGAGGAATATTATAAAATTTCACTCAAATCCACCTGCACACAAGCTGGCCTTGAAACCTAATATGTTTGTTGCAAACAAACAAGTTTAGGCGTTATGGATAAGGCATACGAAATTGGATTGGTGGATAACTAATTAATTTCTTTATACCTATGCAAATGTTGTATTAAGGACTCAAGGTCAAGTCAAACCTCAAGACTAACATTCTTCTAAATGAGCGAAGTGTTGATGTGGTTCATAATAAGATTAGAAGTTAGAAATTTAAAAAGTACATTATATAAAAAAATAATTTTAAAAGATACAATGATGATATGATACAATAAGAATAAAATAAAAATCAATAAGAGGTGTATGTGATAACAAGACTAAAATATATGGATAAAAATAAAATAAATAGGCTAGTTGAATAGTTAAAATGTCAACTTATTTTTTATGAAAATATACTAAGATTTTTAAAAAATTGTTTTTCTTTCCACCTTTCTTAGCAAACAGGGCCTTTGTACTAGGTTCATCATGGGATGATTATTGAAGCTAAAATAAATTGAAACAAAGGTACAAGCTACATTTGACCCTTTTTTTCATTTATATCAGATTTTCATGCTGTCTTATGCGAAAGCATGTGAAAGCTTCACTTTTAACGAGCCTAATCAGGCGGTTTGGGAGTAAACAATATCGATGGAATTTTGTTCACGGTTTTTTGCCATTTTACACTATTTAATCTTAAATATTTAAGAACCGTATTTCTTCTTAACATTACCGGTATCTTTACTATAATCGCTATTTTTATTTTCACGTCGAAATTTAATTCTGGTTATTTCGTCTTTTCTCATTGCATAATTGATAGCCATTAACTCCTTTTTCATTTTTTTCCAATTTCTTAAAAACGTCTTCCCGCCCGGCAGATTAGGCACAGGACCTTGGAGCAAATTGTTAATTGTGGCCAGTAATTATTATTAATAACGAATATTAAAATGAATAATAATTTTTAAAAAATTTTGAGAAGGTTTAAGTATTTTAAAAAATTGAAGGGAGCAGTTGCGCACGTTTAGACATTTTAGAAAAAATATGAATGATGTCAACAAGCTGAACAAAGAAAACTAGTGAGATAAAGTATAACGGTGAATTTTAAAAATTAAAATCACCTAGAAAACATACGATAAATATGTGTTAATAACCAACTCCTGCCACTTACTAGGAATAGATACGAGCCTAATCAGGCAGCAGTTCACTGAATGTCACTCGATAGCTATATACTAACCACGTGAGTAGGCTCGTCCAACCTGATTGCTAAGCATAACTGACTTTCCACAACATTTCTTAGTCTGTATTAGCAAGACCGTTTGCTATGAATGCACTGGATTTTTTTTCGTTATTGGCAATTTGGCATATTGCTGAAAAACCCATTCCGGGGTCGGAAGGAGACCATGGGCAACAGGGTGGAAGTATGGACGAAGCGAACTTTCCACACCAGCCTCCACATCGCATCGATCCCGGATATAAAAGAAAAAAAAATTCTTTTGGGGAAAAAAAAACAACAAAACAAAACAAAAACACTTGCCAGCCAAATTTATCCAAGGCTGGTACTGTGGCTTGATATGTATTTACCAGGCATCAGATTCAATGCAGCACGTGATTCAACCATTTAAATCATTGCCCATATAATGAGATGCAATGCCTAATAATAGCCCCATCAAAACAGAATACGATGCTCCTGTAGCAAGGTGTCAATCAAGGACCCATGTGATCCTCTTTAATAGGCTAATGGTACATGGCATCACTAGAGCCTATTCCGTACATGGATTTTACAGATTTGGCAATCGGCAATGCAATGCTAATAAATTTTTCAGAAATATATAATTTAAGATGAGATGCTTTACAGCGAGAAACCCGTGAACTTGATTAACCATGGAAGCGGAGCTTTGTTTGCCTTGGTTGCCTCGTCGGAGCACTTGTTGTTTGCTCCGGCCTGCTTCGGGCAAAGAAAGAAATTGCGGGAACCGAGGTTTATCAGCTTCTCTTTGGGGTTCAAACCTGACCACAACACGAAACGTCAGGAGTCAGTTTCCAGCTACTTTCAGGTATATCTAACGAATTTCAGTTTTGCTTGTAGAACACATCAAGCAAGCATTCGACTCTCGATCCCTTCCCTTAATTGACTAGGACTACGACCGATGCAAGTTGCCATTTAGACCATGGTTGGTAGGCTGTGAGCCTCACGGGAAACATGATTTTCTAATGAGATTTGTTTTCCTAAAGTCAATTATTGTTTCATTAATCATATTATTTTTTTTTAATCTTATATTACAATTATTTTCCTTACCAACTACGTACAATAAATATATTTATTCTAAATATATACTACAATTATTTCCTATCAATCTCATATTTATTAAAATATTTTCCTTTTCATTTCTCATAATTTTCACCCTTATTTACCTCCTTATCTTTGAATTAATGAATTCTGGTGCAGTTAACCAAACCAAGTAACGTGTCTGCCAAAGTTAAAAAGATGGCTAGTTTGTAATAATCCTCAAATTCAGGAAACCGATAGAAACTACACAGCTGGCTTATAGGCTCTAGGAAACTGCCAACCTCTGTTGGCCAGAGGCAAAATGAATAATATGATTGTTTTTATCTAAAAAGCATCATACAGAGCTAAGCAGCAGAGCTATGCATAGCAAATTTCCGCATAAAATGTTCTAATAAAACAAGAACTGCAGTTCAATGAAATGAAAACTGTAGCTTCAGTGGGTCTTCGGTTCAACAAGTGGTTGGGTGAGATTTAACTCGGTCACCATAAACGTCAAATGGGGTGAACTCGCATCTTACGAATAACAGATAATTGCATACCATACACGAAACGGCTTGTACGCAGTACTGCCCATTGCAATTGGTAACACGCGGAATCCAAGCCAAAAAAAGCAGCCAATTACCGGCAAGGATCACCGCATGCACCCTATCCACGGAGATACCAGACAATATCCGCGAGGAAAAATCATGCCAAATTTAACGTCGCATGTCGTGGACCACTTAAAACCACACGGTTGCCGGTGCCGACTTTAAACGGCGTACAGATGAGAAGTGGCTGGACATTCATGTGACATGAACGATTTTATAAAAGCAGGCCTACCGCCCAACCGATTACTAACAGGAGGGGCCGAACAAACTTAAGAAAAATCAAGTTGTAAAATTGCAATAAATAAAAGAATCAAGACCGTTGTTTCATAAGCGCGGGAGCGGGATCTTACTCTCCAAGCTGAACTGCGAGTAATGGAGCTCGAATCCTTGAGGATCCGTCTCCGTCAACAACGGCCGCCTCCCTTCCTTCACGTAGACATCCAGAGCCGCTTTTATCAGGTCGGCGACGGAGCTCTCCGGCGAGATCACGACGTGCACTGGGCCTAGACTCCGCTGCACAGTCACGTTCAGAAGCAGCTTCGTCAGCCTCTGCCCCCTACTTTCCGGTGACATCGGGTTCCCGGCTACTGCTCCCGATCGTCGGAGCAATTCCGGGTGGCTTTCTGGCCTCTGAAGCCGGGTTGGAGCGTCGGACTTAGCCGGCAGCGGACCATGGAATGACGCCGGTCTCGGGATCCTATCATGTTCCCGGCCGAGCGGTGCTCGAGAGCTCATGGTGGATCGCTTTGGGATTTCACGGGAGATTGGAAGTACTAATGAAGGATGAGACGAAGGCTTTTGACGGATGAACCCGAAGATAACGGGCAATTTCAGTGGTATTTCGAATCTGTTCTCTCTCGCGGAAAGACGACCTAAAAAACGCGCAGCGAAGACAAAAGACGAAGGTTCGAGGAAGGCAGAAATTGCATAACTTTGCGATTTGGGAATAGTCGCAAGACTCGCGTCGCTCATGTCGACGTCGCTTCCTACGCGGGCATTTTTCACATGAAACACGTCACGTGCGCGATGACATGATTTCAGCCATGTTCGCCAGAGTATAAACTGGATTTTTTTAATTGAAATTTATACAATATGATAATCGATATTATATTTAAGTATATTCACAATTTTCACGACATAAAAGGATACATTTACAACTTTCATAACAT